>CM067488.1:27690977-27718470 GCA_034552555.1 Semaprochilodus insignis
AAAAAATTATATCACCTTGCTTACAGTATCGCAATGTACTGAATCATAACCTCTGTATAATGATACGCATAGTATTGACAGGTTCTTGCTAACACCTATCCCAAATAAATGACCACTCTTAAAAAAAAAAAATGTATCTAACAAACCTCTAAACAGACATTAAGTTATTAGGTTATTTTTGAATTTAAATAAGCCACAATTTGTTTACTGGACCAACAGAGATGGCCCAAAATCACTTTGAAAAAAGTCCATTGACTTACATTAAAATGAATTTAGGTTTTTGCCCTCTCCTGTAAAGTTAGCCATTTTGGAGATACTTCTTATCCTTAGGACAAAAATAATATGTATTTTCTGTGTTCCTGGTGCTGTGGCAGGTTGAGGCAGGTTGAATTCTATATAGAACAAAAATTAATATTTTTAACATATCAACATATTTTAACCTATATTTAAATTATTAATAAATGTTACATAAGCCAATATATTTAAGTTTACAGTAAATTTATTCTGTACATATACCAGATAGTTCACATTAAACATAACATAGCCTGTTAGCTTGTCCATGAATCTTCAGATAAACTACCTTGATTTTGTAATTGTTAAAGTATTGTTTTTATCAAAGTAAAGTAGTAATTTAGTTACACCAACAGATTACTTAGCTAGCTGTGTTACAATGCCAGTCCAGGACCAGAAACTGGATTCAAGATCTGGATCGAAGACCTCTGTCTGTGATATAGTATGCTAAAACTGTTTGGGGTAATTAGTAGTGAAATAATATCATTAGTAAAATGAGACATAGCATATAAAAAGGAACTGACAAGCCTCTAAACACACTTCCAATTATTAGGGCCTTTGGATTTTAATAATCCGCAGGTCCTGGCAGATAATAAATAACTTGTATGAGACTTTTAATTGGTGAATTACTGGTGAAGTCATTAATGAAATAAAGAAATCAAACATGCCAAATGAGTTATTTGCGTCAGCTTCACATTCAGCATTCTGTCTTCCTGTGCAGTAAGTAGAGAACAAAAATGACAGCAGATTTGTTAGTGACATTGTCAGGGCACAAATGAACAAATGGAACACTGGGGCCCTAAATGGAGCTGAGTCGAACAATGGGACTTCATAAATTGATTGTCTTAAAGAACAAACATTGAAACATTGAATGCCTGAATAGAATTTCAGGCCTCCCTTCTAAAAGATGCCACATTAGTCTGCTTCACAAGCTTTGGCATTGTGCCACAAATCTGTTCTGCCACAACTATTCTGAAGTGTGTCCTTGAAAATGTACCAGTTTCTCCAACAAAGGCAAAGAGAAATCAATGATATTTAGAATGCCATTTGAGCTCTTTGTATATTTTACAGTCAAAAAACAAGGCGAACGGCCATGAGGAATCTAATTCTAGACTTCTCAAAGATATAAAAATATTTCACCCAAGTGAGAGAGCAGTGCTGCATATGACACAAGACAGTGGATAAAGACAGAGCAGTTCAGAAGTATCAAGGCCACTGCTGGATATGTGATAAAACATGGATATGCAGCCTTCTGGCAACAAAGCTTACATCTCAATCAGAGGGGACTTGCCCATGACTGCCTGGAAGGAAGCTTTCTTTATAGATAGCCATCTCTGGCTCAGATAGTCTTGATACATTCCCCTGGGCTCAATACCCTCAAATGAAGTTTAATTTTGTCAAGTTTTTCTTATCTCTATACCCTCACACGTCACTTGACATTAACTCAACTCTCTCATATATCAGGCAGTCCTCAAACTACTGTGTTATGACACTGAGTCATGCTAATACTGTATGTTTGAATGTGTGTAATTAATTCTTCATAATTTGCAGGGAGTAACTTCCATGTTGCTTATGATATAAACCAAACAGAACATGCTCTACAGATTAATTGCAAATCCATCTGAGCAGTAAAGAGTGATGTACAATTAGTAACATCCCTACAATGTATTATGAAGCAAATTGGCATATACATTTTCCCCTTTATAAGCACACCTGAGGAGTTCTTGAATGGACAAGCATGGATAAAAATGGGAGTTGCAGGCTAAACGTCCTTAGTGATCAGTCAACATCACAAAAGAAAACACATTAAATGAGTCTAAGTTAGTAGTGGGTAATATACCTGCATCTAATACCTAATATACCTGCATCTAATGGTTTCTCTCATTTCCAACTCCAGTTCATCTGATCAAGCCATTTGTCTATATGCATTCTGGTGTGTTCTTACTCAACATCATCTTCCACTGCCATCTCAGCATGTACTGCCAACAGTTAAAGTATCCCGATGTGTCCTTGATTAGGCCCGAATATTGAGGATGCATCGGTTCATTTCTTAACTTATCAGAATGACCTAAAAGTCTCACCATTCACTGAGGCATCATCTATACACTGAAAATCTACTGAAGTCAAAATGAGGTTAGAAAAATCTTTGCTTGTTTGATACAATAATGTCTGATATGAACATGTGTTTTAAGGACGAGGCTCTGTTTAGATTAACAGTATACGATCACAGTCTTAGCTAAGTTGGCAATGACTAAGCTGAAAGGCATATTTTCACCTTCCATTATTTGTTTAGATTTATTTATTTATTTATTTATTTATTTATTTGTTTACTTGTTCAGAAGCTGATTTACTTTTTGTTTGTTTGTTTGCGGTATTACAAATAAAAGCACATAGTGAATTTTAGCTTAGCATAGACAGCTTTAGCATAAAAGTATACCATATGGTAACACTTGTTTTTGGCTTTATTTTAGCTTTATTAGACCTTTTCTTTGTCACGCCTCCGGGTCTCGCTGGTCCTTTCGCTGTTCCGGACTCCACTTCCCAGAGGGCTACGCTCGATGACGTCGCATCCACGTGCCCCCAATCGGCAGTTCCCGTTCGCTCCCGGTCACCTGAATTCTAATAGCCAATTAACGTTCTCTTAAATACCCCATGTTTCCGTGTGTTCTCTGCGAAGCTTTGTCGTCCCATTGGCAATTCTGAGCGTTATTTCTGATTTTCTGACTTTCTGGCTTTTTGACTTCCTTTTGTCCCTCGTTTACCCTTTTGGATTTTCCTAACTACTACTTCTCTGGTTCTCGACCTCTGCATACTCTCTCCGACTTCCCCTTTCGCCTAACCCTTTCATCTTGGTTGCCCTCGCTGACTGCTCCTCCTGGTTTTGACCCCTGCCTGTCCCTTACTACGTTCCTAAGCCCTACGTTTACTGCTGATTTTGTTGATTGGATTGTTCGCTATTGTTATTTAATAAACTACTTTGGCTTTTAGCTCTGCAAGCGTCGCTCCGGAGTCTTTTTGTCCTGACATTCTTGTATAAATTACATAATTCTGTTCAACAAAACCTCTGAAATATAATATGCTGATAACATGTGCTTACCTTAAAAAATTCCACAAAAAATAATCCACATGTATGGAGAGAGTTACTTGTTGCTTGCTTACTTTATGGATGAGAACTGTAAAGGCGTGTCCATTAAAAGACTCAGTGGATTTTGTTAGTCTAACACACCTCTGCCAATTTGTAGATATTTCACAATCATGTCGAGTTAAGTTCAACACCTTCTTCATTAAGATATAGTGACTCAAAATGTGCTCTACCAAAACGTTGAGCAGGAAAGGTTTAGCAGGATCTGGGCCAAACCGATGATGAATGATGGAGCTGTAGCAGCTGAGATGAGGCACTTGAAGGTTGAGAAACACTGAAGATTAGTATATAAATAAATGTTTTATGCTAATATATTTCTTACTTTCCACACATAGTGTTTGTGTTGATTTACGTTGTTTATGTTTTGTTCCTTGTGTGTTTGATCTTGTAATTTAATAATATTTTAAACCCATTCAAATTAAGGCTAAAAAGTAAAGAATTAAATGGCTATATTTACTCATTAGCTTGTATCTTCACAGCAGAGAGCCAGAGCCACAGACATTTTTCTCCTCAGCTTGGCTCTCCTCTTCTGGATCAGCACCTCAGCTCAACAATGAGCCTTTTCTCTCTTGATTTCTCTTATTTTTACTCACCTCAAACTCCTGTATGTGCATCCTCCATCCATGTGTTCTTTCTACTCTGTTCTTGGAAGGTAACTTGCCAAGAACGTTCTTTCTAAGAAAAAAGATTCATTCTTTACATTCTTGGTATGGAGAAACACCCCAGGACTTTATTAGCTTAGGGGGTTGTAGATTGTGGCTGGAGTTAGATCTTTGTGACCAGGGATGGTACCCACTGGATGAGTGTGTTCCGTTATACCATGGGCCAGCAACTCAAATGTTAAGAAAAGCCATTTTGGTCCTGTTTAACCAAAATCAGGCCATCTTGAAAGCCATGAGATTTTGTTGTAACGTTTTAACATTTTGACTGTAAATATAATATAATATAATATTTAAATCTTAAATCTAGCGTTTAAGACAAGACATTTATTGTTAAAAGTGTGTTAGAAGTGTGTGTTGGAACGCCCAGTAAAGCTATATTTTACTGCAGATGTGGATTATTTTATTTTTACCCCAAAAGCTAATTCTGCTGCGAAGCCACATGCCATATATTGCCGAGCCCTGTGTTAAACCAGTATGCCACAAATAATTATTGACAATAAAACATACAATTGCTGCAGTTGGCCTGTTCGTCTGAATAAAGAATGTTTCAGTCACGTTTTATCTGAACATTATATCTCAGGCATCCCACCCCCATGTGCGTCTAACGTGGGGCTAAGGGGAAAAAAATTCAATGGAGCATATTATTGCAATATTTTGCAAGGCAATATTGTATTGATACACGTACACCAAGTATCCTTATCTTCTCATATAAATTGCAAAATATTAATGAATCTTTTCTCATTTACTGAACAGAAATCTATGGAAGCCCATTTCTGCCATTTAAAGAAAAAAGGCCTTAGAGTAAGTATAATTATGAGAAAGTAAGTCATAATTATGACATAGTACGTGATAATTTGAGATGCTAAGTCATAATCATGAGATAATAAGTCATAATTATGAGACAGTAAATTGTAATCATGAGATAGTAAGTCATGAGAAAGTAAGTGACAATTATGAGAAAGTATGCCATAATTATGACATAGTAAGTAGTGAGAAAGTAAGTCATAATTTTGAGATGTTAAGTCAGTGTGAATCATGTGCTGTGTACATCCATGACCCTGATTTTATCTGGAAGAATGTGAATTTGAAGGGGAACAGATAGAAAAGTGACAAAATTGGCTTTCTGTTTGGCAGCTTATTGTTTGACCATTTAAAATTTGAACAAGAAATTGACTTTCAGCTCCACTGAGAAACCAAACCCTGGACAGACTTGACACTGCTACCTTCCAATTCTGAGTCAGCTTCATGTGCAAAAACCATCCACATAACTTTGCTGAAAATGAAGGCTTTTCTTGCATTTTTACTTAAGACCCGAGAATCCAGGTATAGGACTGCATGGTATGTGAAGTTTTCCGCCGGCATAGCCATAGTGGTCCAAGCTCTACAGAAAAGGGAAGCTTGAAGTTGAGGAATCCTTTCAGCAGAAAGGATTGCTTTAACTTGTGATGTGTGGATCTCAAGGGCAATGGATTCCTATCTGACTATAACAGCACAGTATCTCACAAAGGACTGGCGGCTGCTGTCTCATGTTCTCCAAACTACAGAAGCAGTCACAACTGGGCAAACATTGCAGAGCTCCTGCAACATGTAGCACAAGTATGCGGAACTGCTGACAAAAATCTGCTGATTGTGTTTGCAGTTGAAAAAAGGTAGTAAATGTATGTTATTGCAATATGTTTACAATCACAGCAATATGGTGAACTAAGTATTGTTATAATATCATATTGTGGGGACTTTTTGGCATTTTTCACTCCAGTCTAAAAGGGGTCCAATTTGTTTTCAAGGCGGTGGACATAAGAGAGCATCATGGAGGGCACTGTTGATACCTTGGGTTTACTTTTTTAGCCCTGTATTGATACCTTGCTTGCTGCACTTCTAATTTGAGGCTGTGGTCCTTTCTATTTTCCAAGCCTTCTATTCTGACAGTTGTACTTTGTTGCAAAATGAATGGCTACATCATACAATTGTATTTTAGGCTTAGGCTTAAAATAAATGTTCATAATATGAATTGCTGATGCTGGTATAATTTAATTCAACAAGTGACTGAATGTACAATGTATACTTATCATCAGCAGAATAGTTGCACCCAGAAGGAAGTGTGGGATTGCAATGCTATTGGGAAGGAAGATAAAGGTTACCATGAACAGTAAATGATAAAAAATGTAGACTGATATGAGCAATATTTATTGAGCTACACATATGGAAGTAGTATCCGATGTCAGGTCACCATGTTTGCTAATGCAACATGCCAGATGTTTTGGCAAGAAGTTGTAGAGGTTCGTTATGGTCCTGCGATAATCAATCCCATTCAGCCTAAATGTTCTCATGTAGTTCCTACAGATTGTGCAGTAGGGGTGGAGTTGGAGTGACCTCAGGCCTTCTGGACGTGTGACGCGTGACAACAAACAGTTCATCTTGGTGCTGACCATGGTGTCTCCACACACAGATTTGTTGGTCACCTCCACCATGTCAAAAATAGGACATCGTCACTGCGGAGGACCCGCTGCCATTCTCATTCACTCATGACAGTCTGACACGACACCATTGCAGTCTTTGGTGATGTTGACATGGTGTTAAGGGCAATCGTCATAACAGTCTGTGTGCATGTAGTCCTACGTTGTGCAGTCGCCTACCAATGGTGCTGGCACTAACAGGATGACTCATGGAGGGCATCGCTGCTCGCTGTCCATAGTAGTGAAAGTTGAATCATTGTCATCATGTCTCACAATGTCATACCTACCCACCAAGTTTCATTCCTGTTGGCTGATTCCTTCTGGGTGCAACTATTTGTGCAGCTATTCTTTTGACGATGAGTGTATAATGAACAGTCAGTTCACCCAGAAAGCGATAACAACCATGATTGCTAATGTCAATATTATGTGTCAAGGTAGCATTTATGCAGGTGAAGGGAGTTTCTTGTAGTTAGTTGGCTCCAGTTTGCCTTAAACTAGGCATATTGAAATAGATATATAAATCTAAAAATAATGGAACTCCTAAGCACAAAAATCCAGATAATGAATCATGCAAGTCTACACTCAGCTTGACTGACTGCATGTTCATGTGCCAAGCATAGGAACAAAGAGCAATCTATTCTGAAGGCACACTTGCTTCGCATAAAATGTTAGTCAGCTCTGCTGTATCCTGAGAAGAGCATAAACCGAAATAGATGCAATTAGTCCACATTAAATGAATATAACAAGCATGTGCTAATGATCAATAGCATTATGTGCAGGTTGAACTAAACTGATTAACTGAAACAGAAACAGCTGTGTAGAGGGAATAAATCTGGGTGAGGGACAGACATATTAAAATGGCAACATTGTGTTAGATAAGGCAGTTTAACCTTCAAAACTTATACTATGAGAAGAGTAAGCATACCAACAGCACTCAAGCTGATCATCCTCCATCAGCAAGGTCTCTGTCAAGCAGAAATTCTGCAGCAGACAGGTGTTTACTGCATAGTATGCTGCACAGGTTATTCTGCAGAAACACAAAAACAGGCTAATTTGAGGACTAGAAATGCAATGGTTGGTACATCAGGCTTACTTATCAAAAGATGTACAGCATCACTTTCGGTCCAGGACTGGCAGAAGCACCAGGACCATGGTATACTCATCTTCAGTCAGGAGAGGTCTGGTCAGAAGTTATCTCCATAGAAGACTTGCAACTGAATAGCCATGTTTCTGAGGTGGAAACAAAGCCAAGCGACTTACACACAGAACCATAAAGACTGCGATGTAGAACAATGACAGCAGGTGCTCTGGACTGAAGAGAAACGTGTGAATTGTTTTTCTTTGTAACAATGTAATTTGTGGAGAGCACTACCTGGATGTCTACAACAGTGAAGCATAGTGGAGGAACCCTGCTGGTTTAGGGCTGCAAACGAAGTTGATGATCTGATCAAAATTAATGGCCTCCTCGCTGCTGTTTTCCAGCGTTGCAATAATGCCAAACACGCAATCAAGAACTATCTCCAGGAAAAAGAAGACAGAGGAGTCCTACAATAGACTACATGACCCTCACAGAGCCCTCATCTCACCATCACTGAGTAAGTTTGGGATTATACGCAGGGACAGAAGCAGTTAACTACATTGGCTACATAAGTGAACTTAATATACTCATTAAAAATAATATATGAAAAAATAATACACACCAACAAGGAGTTACTGGAATCGAATAAAACTTCATTTGTGTAAATGATGATATATGTAAGTGATTACAATATTAGAGTGAAATGATATTTCCTGGGGAAATATCCTGGGGTACAATTGAATGTAGGCTCTAGGACCGTGTTGGGCCACCTCTAGCCTGAATACAAGATGAGATAAGGTTGGGCATTGAGGCATACAAGTTCTGTATGGCATCCTGCAACACATTTGGCTACAGATGTTGCAGCTGCGCCTCTAGACCCTGCAGTCCCATAAATGCTTGACTGGCAATAAATCTGGCAAACAGGCAGGACAAGGAAGTGTTGCAATTTGATGGAGACATTCCTGGGAAACCCTTGCCGTATGTGGGTGAGCATTATCCTGCTTGAAAAATTCCAGTTGGAAGCCCTGCCATGAGAGACAGCTCCTGTATCCAGAGGATGTCATGCACATATTGCTGAGCTGTTAGTGTCCCTCGTATCACTACTAGTGGTGACTGACTGTCATATGCGATGGCTGCCCAGATCATCAAACCAGCAGCTGGGGCGGTGTGTCAGTACTGTGTGTCAATACTACAGCAAAGGTAGTATTGAAGTGCTCACCACAAGGCCTCCATACTTGAACCATCATCGGATCCCAAACAGAACCTGGATTCTTCGTTGAAGACGGTACGGTCCCAGTCCATAGCAGTCCGGGTTTCTTGTTCATGACGCCACTGCAGACAAAGGCTGCCAATGGCCGGACATGTAATGGGCACTGTGACACTACATTTCCTTCTGCTAGGCGCCTGGAAACATTTTGGGCAGAGACAGGGGTGTGTAATGAAGGTGCCACCTGTGTCTGGATGGTGGACAAAGAAACTGTGGGAGCTGCTTGTGCTTATTGGCAGAGAAAACGATTCTCTCTAATACTGGTCTGTCTGGGCCGTCCAGAGCCTATTCGCTTACATTTCTATCTGGGTGCATTTTTTTTGTCAATGATTGTACTTATGATTTACTACTTATATTCTATTTTTGCACTTCAAAATACATGACTAGGTTTCGATTACGTATTGTTATGTATGCTTAAAATATAAATACCTTTAACTGTACTTTAAGTACACCTACCAGTGGACATACTCAGGATTAAGAACATATTTACATTCTTTATAAATCACAATTTCCAAACAAATATTGCACTGGATGTCTTTATGTACAAGGCAAGAAGGCTTAATTATATATAATTACACTTTTCTGAAGTATAGTACAAGTATAGGCCAAATATACTTAGACTCTTCTGTATACTTAAGTAAATATATGTGTAATTGTGTTTAGCATATCACTAATAAGTACATAAAAAGTAAACTGAAAGCATACTTGCTTATTTTTAAAAGAAGCTTTGTAAAAGCGACACTGATGTTCATTCTGTTTAGCCTTCTGGCATAATCCAGCCTGTTTTTGTTTCTGCCCCAGTCTTTCTTTTCTTTATTTGTTTAGCAATTCCATTAGTTGTAACTTTCTCAGCCATTCTTCCAGCTTTCAACAGCATCTGTGTGAGTCTGTATGCGTGTAGTCCTTGTGCATGCGCTAATGAGTAAATGTACAATGCACATGCATGTAGGGAGGATGAGGGAAGTAAATAGGTGGGCAGGCAGGTAAGCCATCCAGCCATTTTGTTCGGTTCAAGTGAAATGATTGGATGGGGTTTTTACAGTCCTTATTTAGAGAATGACCCTTTTACCTTTGACCTTTTTTAACATATATCGTCAAAGCATTAGTTTTGCTGATTTTTATCTAAATGTAATGAGTGTTTAGAGATATGGTTCTTGTTTTCTCACTTTAGGGGTCTCTCCAAACCTAGTCCTGCCCGGCCCCTTACCTACTCTAATGCATCTATCCGAGCCAATCAAGAACTAGGTTAGCTGAAGCTAGTGTGGCAAAGTGTGGTTAGAACTAGGCTATGCAGGAAGGACTCGGGTTAGAGACCACTGCTTTACAGATAAACCTTTTTTTGTCACACGTCACATGTCCAGAAGATCTGGTGCCACTCCACCTTTACCCCTACCACAAAATCTGCAGGAACAATGTACGAATATTCAAGCTGCATTGGATGGCTTATCACAGAACACCATTAGGAACCTCTACAACTCCATGCCAAGATGTATGGCATGTTGCAATAACAAACATGATGGCACAATGCCAGATTAAGAGATACTACCTCTGTATGTGTAGCTCTATAAATATTGCCCATATCAGTCAGAACTTTCTTCCTGGTAACCTTTTTCATCCTTCCCAGCATTGCAGTCCAACACTTCCTTCTGGGTTTTTTGAAGAATCAGCTTAATCAAAATTATTGCCCTGATTAATGCTAGCCTGCCTGGATGAGGGCACAATGGATATTGCCTCCATGCATGGTGATTGATATGAAAAGCATAAACTTTACATTCAGACAACCGGACATATGCAGGGGCTGGTTGCATCCTATGGTCATCTGCCATTGCCACCTCCATCCAAAACTAAACATGCTAGTAGCAACCCTCTACTGCCATCCAAGTGGAAATGTGAGTGTTTGGCAAAAATAGAGCTTCTTGGCAACAACATTATAGGTGGATTTGATGAAAAAGAGTCAAGGTCATGCAAATAAGAACCTAATCCCTGCTGTGTAGTGTAGTGATGGTTTTATGATGTTGCAGGGCTGCTTTTCCTCTGTGAGAGCATAATTTATAAGCCTAATAGACTTTTTCAAACTTGAATATTTTTTAAAAAATGCTTTAAATTGGTTTTATATTTATATATTGTTTTAAAATATTTGATATTTTTATATTTAAATCACAATTTACACAATTTTATTGTCCAATTTTAATTATAGCCTATATCATCAGCAACATTAGGGAAATGTAATCTAATAACACTGAGCTTTTGAACTGTGTATAGATGAGTCCAATCGATCAAAAGCAACCAAACACCAATGTGCTGTGTGCATGACAACACAACCTCAACTAGCAGTGTGGCACTCTATGTGTAGCACTCAAGCAATTTAGAGATAATAATCAGAAATTGACTCACAGTCACAACATCGCTCAGAAACATTAAGATTACCCAAATCAGTCCTACAAGCTGCTTCTGCCAGTGTTGTGTGACTAGATTATGGTTGAATCTTCCAGCAAAATATTGATCTAAAGCATATCTGCAAATCCACACAAGACTAGTTCACTGACTACAGAATCACACTTTTGCAGTGCCCTGATGAGCCTGTTGGATTAGACTTAGAAGCAATAGAGTACACATGCAGGAACTCTGTAGGACCTGGAGAGGTTTTGTAATTTAACAATATAGTAGAAGACTCTGTAAATGTACATTTATGGTATTTGGCAGACGCTCTTATCCAGAGGCAAAGGTAGTGTAGTGTAGGAATCTTGCCCAAGGACCATTATTGGTATAATGTAGAACGCTTGCCCAGGTGGGGAATTGAACCCCAGTGTATAGCAGGGGAAATGGGGATGTTACCCAATGCCGTATACCAACAACTTTACCAACTCAGCGCTGTCATCTTGACAAAACAGATTAGAAAAGTACTGATTGCTGGGGTGGAGACATGATCTGACATCTACATACTCTCTCAGCTCATTTAGCAATATTTACCAGAGGTAAAGCTACTGTTAGGAGTCTTGCTCAATGACCCTTGTTGGTATAATGTAGGATGCTTGGGGGATTGAACCCCAGTCTACAGCAGGGGAGGTGGAAATATTACCCTATACTAGGGCTGCCCTCTAGAAGTAGACGAGTCGACGAGTTTTTTTTTTTCGTAAAACAGAGAAAAGCTTACAAAAATGCACAAGAACTTTAAGAATGTAAAAATACATTTTAATAATTATTAAAAGGGGAATAATGAATATATATTTAAGTTCTAAGTGGGCTATGGTGCATGCTTGCTAAAAATTAAATCCACGTGACAACGTGCGCTGGCGGTTCACCGTTGAAGGAAGCTAAAGCTGTGAAGCTGAGAAACACGGGTGGAACGACGTCTCAGAGAAAGTCTAAAGTGTGGAAGCATTTTGAACTTTTAAAAGATAAACCAAATAAAGTTAAATGCAACCTCCCGACATTATTGGTAAGTAAATTAGGCTGCTATTCAGATTGTTCATCATTTCAAATGTGACAACAGGCGGGTGAAGCGCAGGTGGGTGAAGTTACGATCAGGTTAGCACTGACATTTCTCAGAAAAAGTCTGGAGGAGCTTTTGAAGAAGAGAATCCGAACAAATTAAAGCTAATTCTGCTCGTCATTTAGTCAGACATCGAACACTGCTTCAAACCAGTGAGTTGACTTTCTTTTTAGACATAATGGCTGTTTGCGGTGAAGGAAAAACGGACCGAAGACGTTTGTTTTATTATAATTCCATTATTTTAGAACCTAAATTACAGATATTTTTATTTATTCGTTTACAGCTAAGATTATTTTTATTTAAAGATAAGTACAGTCACTTAATATGCCTGCCGATAAACGAGGAATAATTATTTCAGCGCAGGTGATATAATAATTAAACGGTTTCAGGTCTACCGTTCTCCTTTTCATCTAAAAATAATTTAAATATTGACTAATTTGGTTTTATTTAGGAGTTCATTATTTATGAGAGATGAAAGACGAAGGGTCATCCTACTGAAGAAGCTGTTAAAAGTGAAATTAAAAAGACAGGGCTATAAGCGCTAATTTTTAGCATAAAAACATGCTTGCTGCCCGATGCTATATTCTGTAATTAAATCAGGCTCCAATTCAGATCGTTCATCATATGCCACGTTCAAAAATATGTTCCTGTGACTCTGCTGACTTTCTAAATGAGGACATCAGATCTGAAACGTATGCAAATTGATTTACTGATTACTAGATAATAGTCGAATCGTCGGCCAGGACGGGCGAATCTGAATCGACTGACAAAATTCTGAGTCGGGTACAGCCCTACCCTATACACTATACCAACAACTTTACCAACTTGCCACTGTTTTCTTGATAAAAGCGGATTAGAAGTACTAATTGCAGGGGTGGAGAGATGATCTGACATCTACATGTTCTCTCAGCTCATTTAGCAATATTTACCAGAGGCAAAGCTAGTGTTACTCAATGTCTTGCTCAATGACCCTTGTTGGTATAATGTAAGATCCTTGTCCCGGTAGGGGATTGAACCCCAGTATACAGCAGGGAAGCAGAGATGTTACCCACTACACTATAGCTACTATACTAACTCACTACTGTTATCCTGACAAAAACAGAATAGAAAAGTGCTGACTGCTGTGGTGCCAGCAATTAGTGCCAGCAGTACCTGTGTGAGAAGGTTACATTCCTCTCACATTAACTGCATCACACGGAGCCAAAAATCAGCAAAGACATTTTTCCATAGCCTGTTATCCGTTCATCATATAGGGTGGCAATTAGTTGTCAAGTAAGTCATGTGGTAGTTAGTCAGCATGATAATTTATCAAATCAGTTCATTTATCCTGATGCATATTTCATAAACATTATACATTTATATTGCATATACAGCATCTTTAGTGACTGCCAGGCATGTGATAATGAGACTGTAAGCCCTCTTGTTAGGTGCAATCAATTAGGACTTAACCAAATGCACAAGACCATTCCCAGGAGCCGAACAGTTTTGAGGGTGAACTCACTCTGCATGCTTAAATATGGCACTTTTAATCAAGTTAATTCATGCACGCATGGCCTCAAAATGTATTTAAAGCTGTGAGTATATCTGTTGGCAGTGCTCAGTCCCATTTTGTGCAGGCTTGCTGCCTGATAAACCACTTTGGGAAGATCCTTTTATTCAAACTTTTGAATTCCTTAAAATCTGTAAAATCCATGGGGTATGTAATGGCAGTATGTACTTCCAATATTTCAGATTTAAATTGGCAGCAATTGCATCGCAGGGGCCAATTCTGGCAGTGTCCCATCGCTGTAGGCTACGACTAATACTGCCACCGTCGCAGCGGCAGTGTGATGCAGTGTAATGATATCTTACGTAAACACAGCTTTGCTCCCTAAAAGCTTGGCTTTATGAATTTACCTCAACTTCGCAAGCAGTTTTATTTCTTTGGAGGATAAGGAATTCAGCTGGAGGCGCTCAGTCGGCAGAGGTTTCACTATTCTAGCTGGTGATCAGCCTAATAGTGTTTACTCTGATGGTGCTGCGGGTGTCTGGCCATTTTTCATTCACTTTCTCAGTCGCTGGTGGGTGGTGTTTTCTGAAATGGCTGAATATTATTCTATTTTTAGTCAGAGCGCAGTGTCTGTGATTGTAAAGTAATGGGAAATAAATGCTTCTGACTATGTGCCGAGCTAAATGGATACAGAGAAAATGTCAGTGAAATCCAAGACCCTCTTCTTGGCAAAATGAAAAAGTCAAGACGTTATTAGATCATAGTCTATTTTATTGTGTATCCTGCTTATATCAACTTAAAGGATTAGCCTAAATCAAGAACTTAGGGGTTGTTTGTCATATTGTGCAATATTCTGTAGCACAAAATTTGTGACCCTCAGCTTAATACTTAATTTTAAATCTTTTTATGTTTTTGTCCATCAGTGCTCTCTTGTTACACTATCCAGCATGCATTATACATCTGCATCATACAGTCATTTGGATTCCCCCACAATGGGATAAAGAAATCGACTTATGTACCACTGATGTGAAGGCTAATAAATATATTTGGCTTCCTAGCAGCAACCTTAGCAAGTTCGCTGAAGGAAAGAAACAAATTAAACAGCTTGCCTTTTTGCTTTTTTATAGCCCTCACAGCTTTTCAAAAGTTCGGTTCACTTCAGCTAAAGATGTATTTATAAACCACATTTACCACAGCCATTGTCACAAAATCCCTTTACAGAAAATCCAGGTCCAAGGCCCAAATGCGTAAATCAATGGCTGCGATGGCAAGGAAAACTCCCTAAGAGCAAAAGGAAGTAAAAAGGAAACTCATCCCTTCTGGTCAACACCAGACAGTAAACAATCATAACAGTAGCATGAATAATGAATGTCATTTGATGATTAATATACAATAATGCATATAGAGAACAGAAAGAAATAAGCTTGTTATTGTACAAAAGTATTTTGATTACTCAGTTTACTCAGAGAAATATATCTATTAAAGTCAGTTAGAGTTACAGAATAGTAACAGTGTTACAGGCACTACTGACCACTACAGACCTACCTGAGTAACAAATGAAAAATAGAACTATGAAAACTAGTGGCTACTATTAAAAACATGTCACTGAGTGCATTTATAACAAAATAAAATTAAGTAATCTGTTCAACCCGTTTACATGCACTTGAGTAACCAGATAATGGGAAAACACTTGGTCTACATGCATCAGGCACAGATCGAATATATCAGGCAGTGATTTTGCTTTGTCATCTGCTATTAAACTCACAGAATAAAATTAAAATAAAACTCGAACTTTATCCTGCAGCTTTTTTTAAACATCGAGTCACAAGTCATCAGGCAAGCAATTAGTTTCAGCTTTGCTCCAAAAGTGTTTTGTTGCCATCTCACAGGGGCTATGCTCAGTGTTGCATGCCGGTACTATGGACTGTTTTCACACATGTGCAGAATGAGAAAAAACAAAAGAAATCAGAGTAAGGGTGTACACGTGCTGAACAATCTGGTTACTGAGCCAAAATCCAGCTCTTTTTACTGAATTTCTTAATCAAAAAAACATTCTTCCACCATCACAATACACCACTAGAAGGTAGGGGGTCCTATTATTTAAGCAGGAAAATCTCGCTGTTGAGTCTACTGCATTTCTGCTGTAACAGGCAAGTAAGTATGTTTACAACAGATGTAGTGATGGGTAAAATTTTCATTGTGACCAGGATGCCCCTTTACTATGCTGTACTGAGCTGCAATATTGAGAGTGCAGGATGCTCTGGGAAGGTTAAGCCCACTCTTGGTCTAAATTACACTGTAGGCTTAATCTACTTCCTGAATAGCAGCTTGTTGGGTTCTGAATGCCACAGACAATGTCAGCAAGAAATGTCAACATCTGTCTCATTATTCCTTCAGACAGAGAAGGACAACAGGGTGGCCAGTATTCATTTCATATGCAGAGTTTGTCTAAAATACAAACTCATCCCTTCGCTGAGGTTATTAGCATATCAAAATGATTCACTTCATTGGAACTGGCACCTTTTCTTGATGTGCAGTGCATTCACGTTTGTATCTGCCAAACTTGTAGCAAACGCACACAAGCTTATATGTAGTCAGGCAGGCTACACTGATTGATATGTCAGTGCATCCAGGGCTAATTTGATGTCAGTGTGCTTCAGGTTGAGTCACAGAGGTCCATTGTTTCGAGTGCTATTGATCTGCATGAACTAAATTTCTTCCTGTCTATAAAAGTCCTGTGAGTAATAATAGTTAATTATCATGCACTGGAATAGGTTCTTGAAGCACATCAGCACAAAAAACTATCTACCAAACTGGGTCAGATTCAACTCTTAAATCACTCTGTGTATGTATGTATGTATATACAGCTCTGCACACTTTTGCAGAAGATGATACTGCGTATGGTCACATGATCACATGTGTCACATGGATAATAAAGGGCATAAAGCTAATTAACACAATTATATAAAAAAAAATGTTCCTTTCAATAGTCCAAAAAAAAAGGATTTGCTTGACTCCAACACGTCTGGGATTTGGTGACATCTCTTGGCCAATTACTCTAGAAATCAAAATGCTTGGAGTCAACTATGCTGACTCTTCTGATGAAGCAGAGTGTAAAGAAGTATAGCTGAGCTGAAGTTGAGCTGAAGCTGAATCTTCATTATTACTGTCAGCCAAAGCTATTAAAATGTTTAGGATGGCTTAATCTCTGACATGTCCCTTATCTTCACCTCTGGTGCTATCTTACTTAAAATTAAGTAGACTCCAGAAAACCATGAGTCGTGCATCACTACCTTTGAGTGTTGGGTTGAGCGATATGGTAATTATGTTGTGTATTGCTTTGCTATTGTTATCTGATGGAAAATTCTTTTCTTCTTCTTCTTCTTCTTCTTTTTAGTACACATTTTGTGTATGCTAAAGAGTCCCACAATTTTCAATAAATAGACACATAGTTCCAGCTCCAAAATGTTCGGTCTGATCAGAAATGCTGTGCTTGTACACAGCTTTTTTGATCAGATGCATGGTTTCCGTGTAGCAATGATTTTTTTTTTCTGAAAATTTTTCCCATTAAGAATGAATGGGATGGAAAAGTAGATGCCTATCTATTGTACTTCTGCTTGACCCAGTGATACCGTTTCTGATACACCATCTCAGGGCAGACCCCCAAGCACAAATTCAATGTCGGTTCAACCTACACTCATTTGTTTGTCTTTTTTTCCCACCCCTCCTTTTTTCCCCCCATAGAGTCCCATTCATTTTTGCCCATGTTCAAACTCTGTTGTTTCCTGTAGCCTACAGGCATCAAACTGCATTTACTCATTCAGGGCCAATTCACAGACTCTAACAGACATAATGACCTACACTTCTCTATTTGCCCTTTATTCAGCCTAGCAGGAAGTGGGAAACATTTAAACTCCACAACCATTCCGTGTTTCCTTTAGGAAATGCACATTTCTAATGAAGGTATACCCTTGCATTTAAAAATTAATCATCTAAACTTGTGTCTGTGATTTCGTTACCCACAATCAAACTAGCTAGCTTAACTAATGCTAACCAGCTGCTCTCTGTCTCTCTTAACAGCACTATTACTGATGATTTGACATTTATTAAAAATCCAACTAAGGTGCACGGACAGCCACTGTAGACGTACCAAGGGTATGACCTCAATAGGTAGGGAACATAATTGTACCATATTCTGATGCGGCTACACTTTTAGTTGCCTTGACTCCATCCACCCCATCCAGGCTCCCAGGATTATTATGAAATGGTATAAATGTGCATGTTTTGTCTGGTAATGTAGTCTGCAAAGGACGGGCGACCTGTCCAGGGTGTTTCCTGCCTTCCGCCCACTGAATGCTGGGATAGGCTCCAGAACCCTGATTTAGAAGATGAGTGAGTGAGAGAGACTGAGTGAATGTGGTATACCCTTTAAAAGGTGGGGGAATTGAGTTTACCTGGATAGTACCTTTTTTTCTAAAAATGAATATGTCCACCTAGAGCTCACCTTCTAGGACTAGAACTGTGCACAGACATTTTGGGAGCAGGGGCTCAAAGGGGAACCTGTTGTTTTATTCAGTATATTATTTAATCACTGCATAAGTTTTAGTTATAAACATTAAAAAAAACCACTGTTTTTAACAGTAATTAATAATCTGTATAAGAAGTTATTAACATTCCTACTGCCATTTGGTTGTTGTTCAAAATAACTGCATTATTGAATGTGAAGCTTTCTTAAAGAAATGATCAGTATTTATTACTGAGCTGTGGTGACATGTAATTGGTCAGGTTGGTCATTCACCAGAGGGATAAATCTCATAGTACCTATGAGCCCTATTCCTGTGGCACTGGTGACAGCTGGCTGGCTCTTCTTTTTGAAAAGCTACTCTTTCGCCTCAAACAGACAGTCTTTCCAACCAGTAGACTCCTCCTTTATAATGTCTCTGACCAGAACAACACCCAGTAAGATATTACAATCATGTTAGTGTCCCTGCTGGGCTGAGAATGATATACCACCGAAATAATATCTGGTCAGCAGGACCTATAATAGTCCCTTTCCATTGATGGACAGGGAGGAGGCTGACTGACATACTGTACAGGAAGAGATGGGCGACAGTCAGTAAGTCTATCTTTATGTGCACTATGTACATTTATGTTGTTTGTAGAAAGTATGCGTGTCTAATAATAATAAACTGATAAATGTATGACTGGCATATTCATGGTTTTCATAAACCTAGCTGCCATGAGTTTGCAATGTCGTCTGGATTCAGCTATGGCAGCGGATAGGTGCAGTAAAGGCACCCTGTGGACATAAGCATCCGTTGAATTTCACCTGAAGGCAGAGTGTGGCACATCTGTACAATGCTGCAAGGATGCTCTCCACTTCATGTTGGTGATGCCATTGTGTAGCTGCAGAGACAGCAGCGCCCTTTCACCCTGACACTGTGCTACCTTGAGCGTCAAGCAGCTGCTCCGTTTTGCCACCTTGCCAGTGCAGTCAAAGTTCAATCAGAATGACACAGTATGCTGCTGACCTTTTCAGAGTGCAGCCAATGACACACATTGTGGCATATGATATGTGGCATATGAACACTTTGTTTGGCTTGGTCTTCGTCTTCTCATGCCTTCCGCACATAATAACCAGTGTGGTGTTAAACTGAGATACATGTATTGCAAAACTGCATGCAAATACTCTTTGTCAGGGGCATTATTTGGCCGTAAATCAAGGATGGTGTATGTGTACTCATTAACTGTCTGCAAAGCTTTGAAATCAGAAATCATATGATTTTTGATTAGTATAAAAAAACAAAGTTAATTTAAAGAAATTGTTTTTAAATAAAAACTAATTTACCACTGTAGCTTTTCTTGGGTCCCAGATGCCTGAAATGATGGTTCATGCCCTGACGCGGGAGTGCAGTGGGGTTGCTATAAGGCCATTCAATCTTCCTTGCCCTCCGTCTCCTTTGATTTGATAACACTGTGCACCTGCTTTTCAAACATAAGGGCAAGGGTGAAAGTAATGTTCTGTAGCTCTGACCAGATTCCCCAAAAGCACCATTTCTACAAGCTGTCAATGAAAGCAATACATCATGGTAATTGGTGGATTTTAAGGTTAGTTCTAAGGTAGCAGGCTTGCAGGGTTGTAGGCCGCCCAAGACAGACAGGGAAATTCTGGCTGCTTTTCAGCTTTTGATAAAAGTTTTTTTACAGGGTGACTCCTGGGGTTTTCCTGGTTTTCAGTGTTTCATTTCGGTTTTTGGAACTACAGCACACTTTGGATTAAAAGGCAAATATAACATGCCTTTCAAGGCACAAGTTTGGATGGATTTGCTGTACGTTTACTATCCTGTACTTTCCTTTTTTGTTTGTTTGCCCTGCTACAAACCACGTTCCAAAAAAACACCAAGACTCTTACCACAGTCCTGTATAAATATGTACTTTCAGCTCAGTTTGTCACCTTGGTATCTCAGATCATGTTGCCTTGTTGGCTTCAACTAGGCAAGGATATCAAGTACTTGCACTAAAGTTCTAAACAGACTGGACATTACTGAAATATTGATAAGCTCTTGAACAATTAGTGCTGCTAATTTATTCATTGGTATCTTAAGTCATTCTACGAAGCAAGTGTTAATTTAACGGCTGGGTCCAGACTGGATTAGTGCAAGGGTTGCTCTGCTCTGTGTCACAAAAACCCTCATCTATACTGTAAAAAGTGTTTCGTTGGTCCAACCTAAAAAAATACTTTAATTTGGTACAAGCAAATGAATTAGGCTTATTCAACCTAAAAAAGGACTTTGAACAAATCATTTCTTTCAATCAGTTATTATTTAAGATGAGTAAAACTTTTTCAATTGCTTGTAACTCATTCAAGTAATTGTTTTAGGTTGCAATTTTTACATTATACATTCTGCAAGATTTAGCGCACAATGTTAATGTATTTGCTGCGTTAAACATTCATCCATTCATTATTTCATTCATCTTCTAAGCCACAAATCCTTCTGGGTCATGGGGGGTACATTGGGTGGAAGGTAGGAAACACGTTGGACAGGTCAGCAGTCCATCACAGGGCAGACACACAGACAGACATATTTATACACACACACACGCGGACACACACGCACACACACACACACACACGCGCACACACACGCGCACACACACACACACACACACACACACACACACACACACACACGCACACACACACACACCAAGGGGGGAATTTAGCATCTCATAGTTTCATTGGTCCAACCTAAACACATACTCTAATTAGTGACAAGCAAATGAATTAGATTTATTCAACCTAAAATAGGACTTTGAACAAATTATTCTTTTAATCAAAGTTATTTTTTGAGTTGAGTAAAACTTAGGTTGCACTTTTTACAGTACAGAAAGGCCACCGGATGCCCCACCTGGAAATCCAACATACACCCTGTTTGCTGTGAGGTTACCAACTGAGCCATCATACAATGCAGGTTTAACATATTAGAAAAAAATCTAAAACATAAAATGTGCAATAACTTTTGCACAGGCTATATTTTATGTTTCATGTTCCCCAGTATGGTATATTCAGCATAAAACAGCAATTAAATGTGCAGAAGTATGTTCTCTGGAGAGAATGTGTAACTTATTTTTTCACTTCAACACCCATGCTATTTGACCAGGGGTGCACAAAGTATGTGAATTACACCAGATACCGATTTCTGATCTCTTTCATGCTTCCTTTGTTTTACATAATGTTATAAACCTTGTCTTCTCATTTCTTCACACCTGTCATGTCTTCTATTCTTTAGTTCAATCAACTGATTTGACTCCAGTTTTGCTTGGTTTGCTTTTATGTAGTTGATTATGTAACTATTAACAGCTGGAAATACATGGTGAAGCCTGTATACTAAAAAAAAGAAATGTTATCCTAGAGCCAACTATGAAGCATCTAGCCTAAACCAAAGACTTTATATCTTCCATGCCTTGACTGAGCAGCTACCGCAACAGGCTTTAGCAGGCTAATGTAGTTAGCAAAGTTATGGTTAGTCTAAATGAAACCAAATAATATATATATATATTTTTTTCGGTAACTTCCAATGTCCAATGTTCTTGCCCAAACTCTGTTAGCCTATAGTATGTGTGTTGCGTTTCTGTACATCTCAAGTAGGAAGTGTCTTCTTGTGCAGACCTAAGCACAATTGCAATTAAGTATATGTACAAACCACAGGTGAGGTCAGTTGAGAAACAAATACACAGTGCAGTTTGTAAGTGTCGCACATTTGTTGTGCTTTTGCTTTGTACTCCAAATGGACCAGTGGATTTGTGTCAGGAGGCTAAAGCAATGGCGAAAGATGGATTCTGCCTCATCTCAGCAAACCCTTTTCTGCTTCAGTTCTTGCTTCTTCTAACTACTATGCCTGTTGTTGTCTCCAGGGCTTCTCCATGGTAAGCCAAACCTTCTTGCCTGGTGACATCTTTGGCAGCAGGTAGGTGCAGTAATGGTAAATTACCTGAGAGACATCCGGCCATGCCTCCTTCATTGGATTTCACAGTGGGCAGAGTTTGGCCGGAAGCTGTGGCACAGTAGTACAGAGGTTCTCACCCATAACTGAGTGCACTCTTAAAATAAAGGTGCCAAAAAGAGTTATTGGGAGCGAGCTGCTTTTTGTTCCCTAATGACCCTTTTGGTGGATTATTTAAAGAACCATTTTTTGTAAATGAGACATGAAGAGTGCAGAGAAGCGTTCTCCACATAATTTAAAGGTCCTAGACCTATTGAAGTTTACATTACCATATCTTAAACATTTTATGATGTATCTCATATATGCTGTGTTTTTCGGTGTCATGTTACTATTACCTGTAATTGGCAGGTCAGATGGCATTATGTTTGATAATATATTAGTTTATCTCACATACTAATTTTTGCTTAGTCTAGTTAACCATCTGTCATAGAGTTGCAACAATATGAGATTATCATGGTATGATAACTGTCTCAGCAAATTTCACATCATCATGGTATATGGTATTTCCAGAAGCAGGGTTTTACTGTTGTAGCTGGTTGAGGTGGAACTCAGTTTAACTATTTTTTATCCAACTAATAATTATTTCTTTATGAATTAATTTGCTCATTATTTTCTGTCCTGCTCTTAACTATTTGCTTATTACTTGGGCCTGTCTTAACGTGGCAGCATAACAATACAGCAAGGGAGATTCTGTGTTTGGTTGCATTGTTTTTCAATAGTGGTAATAAGCAAATCTACAGTGATAACCATCAAGTTTCATACCATGGAATACCAGCGCAAGTCTAATCAGTCATGACAATTAACAATGATGGTAACATGATGAACTCTGAAAATGTGGAACAACCTGAAGTTCCAAGAAACACCTAAATACCACAAAAAGAGTTTTTGTG
The DNA here is from genome assembly GCA_034552555.1 of Semaprochilodus insignis. Lineage (NCBI taxonomy): Eukaryota > Metazoa > Chordata > Actinopteri > Characiformes > Prochilodontidae > Semaprochilodus > Semaprochilodus insignis. The sequence goes on from CM067488.1 coordinate 27,714,247, forward strand.
CTAGGATAAGGTTGAAAAGTTATTAGTTAGTTAGAATATATATAGTTAAAGCTGAAATTTATAAAAGGGGGATGGAAATAAATTTGGGGGAATAAATGATGATGAATCAAGCTGAAAGTCACATGATTCCCTTCAACTTGATTTTGTTCCTTGGCATTCAGTGAACTGTGGCTACGCTCACGCCAAAGGTTTCGTACAATCCCATGCTCTACACAAGTGTCCAGCTTGTATAACGCAGTGGCGCTTCTCTTATCAGTTGGCGTGGGTGGCCATTGACTTGTTGGTCCTACAGATGGTCTGATCATGGTCGGAACAGTGCATAGCTTTCAGAAAGTGTCTTGAAATGCCAAATCCAAACCTTTTTTAAAAAATAGCTTTGCACAATATATCCCCAGTATTGTTCACAGATGCAAGGTGGACGTCACTAGAGCGGCACTGAGATTTCAGTCCTCATTAGGTAGGCCACTGCTCATCCTGCTTGGCATCTCTGGACTGAAAACATCACGGCTGTAAAAAGATGGCAAATGACAGGTAATTCTACTTAAAGCAAAAACTTCCCATCCTGCTCATTTTGTTGCAGCCCCAAATCATGTCTTTTTAAATTAACAAAAATGATTCCAAAATATATATTAAAAAATCACTTCTATGGTGTTGATACAGAGACAAGACCAGGACGGGTTTCACCAGTAAAATAACACTCTAGGTCTTGTCTCGGTTTTGTCTTGGTCTCAGGGTAGAGTGGACTCAAATCATTCTCAAGACCCTCCAAATGCGATGCCTCTGTCTAAGGTGATTGGAAACAGAATTTTGTTTCTGTCATTACTGAATAATCGGTTTATATTCAGGTAGTGATTCTGATAAGGTTTAGTAAAGAAGGGGCATAATAACAACATAATAACCATTAATAATATTTTAGGCTGTGTATTATTTAGTGTTCTATTTCACAAAATGCATTGTAAGATATTACATTATTTATGTACCTATCACATATAATGAACAGTAAGTTCAGTACAGTGAACTGGTCTTGGCCTTTTCCTAAATGAAAAACCTAAATGAAAAATTATATATTTAATACAAATACAGCTAACTAACTAACACAAAAATATCATTTCAGACAAACAGGGGGCATATAAACTTATCTTACCATATAAGTTTACCTTACCTTATCTTACCTTATAAAAATATCTTACCATCCAAAATCAACTTTTTCAATATGTGTGTGCAGCCCAGAGAGATTGTCATAGACAGCGATTACAAGCAAGATGACTCTTTTGTTTCCTCTTTCCATTGAACGTGTACCATTAAAAAGCAGCATGTTAAGTTTTGTAGCGATCTGTAGTGTTTCTCACATGACAGATCTCCTGCACTTATTAAATGGCAAATGTTTTGAATGCCTCACATTTTAGCTCAGTAGAAGATGGATGCTTCCTGCTGAATGCACTAATCCACGAGCATATCACTGAGTTCAACTCAGTGCAGTTCATTGTGCAGTGCCATCTCCCTTCGCCGCTTACATCACAGGTTCCATGGTTCCAGACCAGAGAGTTAATGTTGCTGGAATGGCACAGATTTTTCCAGCTGCAAACCATTTTTTGCGCTGGACCAGAACGGTTGAAGAGTTTGGCAACGGCACCATGTTGGTGGAAAAGGACTAATAGTGCCCCCTTGTGGTGAAATGTCTGTCTGCTAAACATTGCTTTAAAATGGCAAGAAATGAATCAGCCAAGTGATAACTTTACAATACAAGCCACTTGGTTGATTCGTTTCTTGGCATTATAAAAAATTAAAGCCTTAAATTTAACTTGATTCATTTAATTAATTAAACTTAATTATTTGGGCTGCCAGGTTTGAAAGGAAGGACCTCACAGTGATGTGGTTGATGGATTTGACAGACTTTAAAGGCATTCTATAGTTGTATTTGGTTAGACAGTCCAGGCCATCACACCATTTACTTGTGAAGCCTGGTGCCCCTGATGAATCCCCTGTAAGATATTTTTATGACAAGGTGAAGGTATCACAAGACATTTATCCTTTCACAGCAGATGTTTCAAATGGTGAAGGTTTTCTACAGCTCTTGAAATAAATAAGAGACCACTCCAGTTTCACATGTACAGCAGGTCCTTAGTGAGGAACAGAAGGTTGGGTTCTAGCTTTACTGGCAGATACAGTGAGCGTCTGGTTCATAAGAACAAGGTGAAGCAGCAAACACACAGGACAACACAGCTACAGACTGGCAGAGGGCCAAAACCACTCTCTACTGACCGTGATGAGCGCCACCTCATTCCAATGTCACTTAACCACCGTAAGATGACCTCAAGTGACCTACAGAAAGACTGGCGAGCGGTGGCTGGGGTGAAATGCACAGCGAGCATGGTTCTAAAAACAGGCTTCTGGAGGCGTTGTTAGTGATTTTCTAAATAAACAGATCTGAAATACAATATTTGATCTGGAATTTGGGAGACATGTTTCTAGTAGTGTATAGAATAAAACAGAACTATTCAATCACAAACCCATAAACTGTAGAACTAGAGAAACTGATCATTTTGAGGTGGTCTCTTAAATTTTTCCAGAGCTGTATAAGCTATCACCAGGGTCTCACCTTGGGTTCAACTTGGCATTTGTTAGGCTGTCACCATCTGCCATGTCTTGTCGATATGCTGTGCATAAATGATCTGTTGCGATAAGTCTCGGAAGCTGGAATAGCAGCACATACTGATAAAGGTTGACCTGCTGTTGAACACATCCGCATCTCTTTTTAAAGACTGTCTTTCCACACTGAAATCTGTGACAGAGTGTTAGCTACGATGAGGAACATGCTCAGTGGAGCCATTGCAGACGGAGCCTCCTTTCATGGTGCACAGGAATGACCGTAACGTTATATTCACCGTTGGCCTTCAGAAGGCAAGCTACAATTATCCCATTATGCATGTTCCTCTTTACAGCCAACACTCAGGTTTTCAGAGTTCTTACAAGGTCATCAGCAACAGCCTCACCTTGGCCTTAACCTTGCCAGGGCCTGGCTTGGTTCCATTGGCTGTTACCTTGTGATCTACATAAAAGATGCTTACTCTTACAGTTATTCTGTGCTGAGACTTTTGAAGCAGGTTGTTGGAACTTCTGTGATGTGAGGCAATTATGTTGCATTTTATCTTTACTTGAAACCAAGTAGGAAACACACACCTTTTTATACAGTCCCACTATTTCAGGGGACCTTAAGTATTTGGACAACTGACTGTTCAATTCTTTCTTGACTAGCTATATGCATTTACACCATTACTCAAGGCATAAGATACCTAATAATGTGTCTAAATGTGATTCAAGTGGCATTAGCATTTGCCAGTTGCTGTTGTGTCTAAAATTTAAGGAATGGTTCAGTGAAATATTGAATTTACCCAGTTTTCTACTTACACAGATGTATTCAATCAGCCAAGACGTGTGGTGTCCAGGTTTTGCCCGCTTATTTTATTGTTTGAGCTAAAGAGCTAAGTTGTTAACAAACACGAGAAGTCAATAGTCACCCAAATATTTTCCATTATTACATCCATCTAAAAGGATTGGACTGGAAATTAAACTTTTCACAACTTTTGCACAGAACTGTATATGAGTAGATAGGTGATACTACACACACACACACACACACACACACACACACATATATATATTCACAAAATATTTTGATATATCAAGTCAAGTCAAATCAAGTCAAGAGGCTTTTATTGTCCATGTATAAGTACATAGTGGAGTGAAATTACGTTCCTCCAGGAACAATGTGCAACATGGAACAAAAGAGTACAAAGTGCAAACGTGCATACATAAGTGTGTAAACAAAAATTAAAACTAGAAAAAATACAATAAATAGGATAAATTAAACAGACATTAGACACAGTAAACAGACAGGACAGTGCAGCACCGACACAGCACTCATTTTCGGACATGAGGTAGTAGAATAAGGTGCAGAGAGAGTTAACATGCTGTGATCTGTGAGTTTACGCAGTCACATAACATACATAAACACAGCAGTTACTGAGGTAGAATAAACAGTGTAAACACAGTGTTAGCAGCAATGTTCCAGACAGTACAAGTAGAGCATCAAAAGAGGTGTGTGTGAGAGTGTAGAGTATGTGTGTGAGTGGGAGTCTCAGATCAGTCATCAGATCAGTCCTTGTTAGTTTAAAAACCTGATCGCTTGAGGAACAAAGCTGTTGCAGAGTCTGGCAGTGATGG
>CM067488.1:27728375-27743737 GCA_034552555.1 Semaprochilodus insignis
TATATATATATATATATATATATATATATATATATATATAAAGTGTGTTCAAAGCATGCAGACAGCTGCAAAGCTTTCCTTGTTAGCCCTTGTTAATATTGCTAGGTTATGCTGGCAGCTACAAAGTTGAAAGATAGTGGGACATTCCAGAATTTTCTGTCCCACCAATGAAATTTTAATTAATCCATGCACAAAGTTCTAAAACACACACTTCTTGTGTAACTTATACTTGTCCTGGGATATAATGTAAACACAGTTGTGCAAAAAAATATTCCAAAATATTATTTATAGATAGTTCTCAAGCCCCACTAAAGTGGCATTTTTCTCTTGTCATACCTTCTTGATGATTAACTTTCAAATATCGAAGTTAAGAGTTTAGTAAGTTTTAAATCTACATTTTTTGTGCGGTTTTGTTGATATATGTCTCTTGTTATTGTTAAGACAATTTGTTTAATCATCGACATATTTTAAATAATAGTATTTATGCACTGAAGCTGTGTCCCACAAAATCCAAGCTTCCCTGTTACCGAAACCTCTTCAGCACGGCAGAGGAAGAGAAGAAACAGGGTGTTGCAGGACACAGAGAAAATGGCATAATTATTTGCTAACCAAAAGTCCAAAAGTAAGCCCGCTCTTCTGTCTTTCATATTTTTCCAGTCTTTTCAGTCTTGATTGAGTGTTTCATTTAAACTAACGCTAAAAACCAAATCATCAGAAGAAAGCAAAATTATTTCATAGTTCTCTTTCATTATTCATAGAAATAATTTGTTCATGATCTCAACAGTAGCATTACATTCCATAGCTATCATCTATTCCTGAGAAAAAGCTACCATTAGCATTGATTTGCAGCCATGCTACTGTATTTAGAGTAACAGGGTTGCATATTCTTCAGTTCACTCTGACGGGACAATCAATTATCTATAGTACAATTAACTGTGTAGGTATAATTTAGTATAAGCTACAAGTATGTTAATGTTGCAAGAACTACCTGGATGGAATTATTAACTATATTTAATTATTACCTGAAAATTATCTCAACTATATATATATACAGTATATGTATTTTTTTCACGGTGCAATATGGTGGCACCCTTAACATGAGTTACATTAGCGATAACATTAGCAGTGACAAACAGTCGTAATGTTGGACATGTCAGTGCAGTCCTCACTACACTCAGGACTCCATCATCTGCTAGGCAGATCACAGCTGGCAGGTCAAGCAGATTTAAACATATATGTACACACAATATGAATCCCACTACTTTTTTAATGACACATTAAAGTGGGGTATGGAATGTGCTTTGTAAGTAAATTAATCATTAAGCATATATAATATTAAGAATAAATAAGTATAAATGCATATAATATGCAGCATGTCATTTGCTCTGTTTCACTCTTTTTGTTACCAGTCTGGATATGAATATACACCTACACAAAGAAAAAGAAAGGGTATGGTGAATTACTGAATGTGGAACTCCTATTTTGTCCTTGATCTCTGTCCCCTAAAAAAATCCAAAAAGTATGAAAAAAAAAAAGATCCCACCAGAGCTTTTACCGTAATGGGTTATAGCACAGTGATTATGTGCCAAATCTGCTGTACTGTGCTTTTTCTTCACTTTTCTGTTCAAAGTGAAATGCAAATGAACATTTCCAAACTATACAAAGCAAAAGAAACTCTTTAGTCCATTAATTCTGAGGCTCTACATTTCTGCAAAGCTTTGCTAAATAGCATGTTCTTAGTGCTTTCATTTCCTTAACTTGTTTTACTGTGTAATGTATAGGAATTAAGCACATGATGTACAGTTAAGTGCAAAAGGCAGAGAGCACACTTCACTTCTTTAAAATCTGTTACTAGAGCAGATACCATATTAGTGTTGTCTAAAGAAAAATATGTATCTCCATTTTTGTTGATTTTTACTTTTATGCATCATCTGAACACAGCAGCTGCCATTTACATTGTGTGAAAATTTCATGATGAATGGACCAACAGTAATGGCCCCAAACTGCAAGGAAAAAAGTCCAGTTCCATTGACTTACAATAAAGTTAAGTTTTTTCCCTCTCCTGTAAAGTGGCCATTTTGGAGATACTTGTTCTTCTTCAGACAGTCACTATATGAATCTTTTCATTATTTAAGCTTTTCAGTATTTAAGTGTACCCACCATGTGCCCACCCTGTTTATTACCCTGTTGGTTATGTCTAATTTAATCTCCTTAGAACTTGAATGTAAATTTTGACTAAAAAGTAAATACACTTATCATCCAAAGAATAGTTGCACCCAGAAGGAGGTGTAAGATTGCAATGCTATTGGGAAGGAAGATAAAGGTTACCAGGAACAATAAATGATGATACATTTAGACTGATATGGGCAATATTTATTGAGCTACACATACAGAAGTAGTGTCACTCAGCATGGTGTGGTGCCGCCATGTTTGCTAACGCAACAAGCCAGACGTCTCAGCATGGAGTTGTAGAGGTTCCTAAAGGTGTCCTGCGATAATTCATCCCATGCAGCTTGAATATTCTCATGCAGTTCCTGCAGATTTTGCGGTAGGGTTGGAGGTGGAGTGACACCAGGCATGGTTGCATGACAACTGTTCATCCTGACGCTGACCACAATGCCTCCACACATAGATTTGGGGGTCGTCTCCACCAAGACAAAAGCCGGACTCATAACCTGCAGCCATTCTGAGTCACTCCATGACAGTCTGGCACTACATCTAGCTTACATCACATGCGCGGCTGAGTGTGAAAATCATTCGCATGTCTCAGATTGTCAAATCTACCCAGTTTCATTCCTGTCAGTTGATTTCTTCTGGGTGCAACTTTTTGTGCAACCATGCTTTTGATGATGAGTGTACATTGAGAGGTGGTCTCTTATGCTTGCACAGTGCTATAGGTGGTTACAATGGTTTAAAAATGTGAATTTGAAGCATTGTCAGACAGACAAAAGGTGGTGCTGTTTCAATCTTTCAACCCTATTATTAAGTAACATTACCATATGCCATTATAACATACCTTTGGCAACTTTGACAAAATTCCATGGAGTTACATGGACAAAATAAACCAGATTCGGACAGAAATACATTTATTGGTTACATTTATTTGGTTTCTGTCTGGATCGGCCATGTCACCTGGGCCTATTGTGCATTGCAATGCTTGAGCGGGTAACATCACAGTTAGAAACAGTTAACATGACCTGATCCCGCAAACCAAACTGTCTATCTAACAAATGTGTGTTTGAATGCAGAACAAAAGGCAACAGATTCCTGTCAAATCCCTTCTCTGCAGTTTCTTACTGTGATGGAAATACTTGTGATGCAGTGCCAGAAAACAGCATCTTTCTTAATAGTAGATGCAAATGCAACATGACTGGTGCCTTAACCCAAACATCAAGTGCCAAATCAAAACCAAGTGAATCTTCTGACTGATTAGAAATCTATTCAAATGGAACAGGTTTGGAACAGTAGGTTTGACATTGTGAGCCATGCGAAAAAATTACATTTCACACTTACAAGCATGTGATGTAAGCAAGGATGGGCCTTGTCGTGAACCTGACTGCATGCGTCCTTCTATCTTTCTCCACCTTAAATAAACAATCTACATTGATAACGTTCTCCTCCAACAATTGGCCATTTTTGCCAATACCATTCCAATGTTTGTGTGGGTTCTTGCTTCAGCTGTCTGCATACATAAGATGTAGAATAATGTTGTTTGTTTTTTTTTTGGTTTTTCTCAATGCAGACAGAGCAGCGTTACACTTTATTTAATTACAAAAATATTTTCCTATGGTTTGAAGGCCAAAAAAAGCATGTTTCTCTCATGCCGGCCAAAGTCTGGTTGACGAACGCTGAGCTAAAATCAAGGCTGGGTTTATTTAGCAGGTTGACAGTCAGGCTCAAAAACAGAATCCAAGCGAACATAGTACAAGGGACAGGCAAAGTCATATACGAAGAGGCAGGCAGAAGTCAAAACCAAATAGGCAATCAGAACAGGGCAACCAAAATCAGAGAGTAGAAGAAGAGAAGGGGCGAACCAGAGATCAAACAGAGTCAGAAACCAGAAAGTCAGAATCAGTATCACTAGGATGGACCGCTCAGTAAGACAGTGCATGTTGGCAATACTTTGCAATCGGTGCGTGTGAACCAGGAGCTTATAAGCAAACAGACTAAATGAGATGCAGGTGTGAAGACTTAATACACTGGTGATGATGAACGAGGAAACGGGGCATGATTGGGCGATGACGGACATGTGACTATGACATCATTGGGTAGTGGGTTCTGGGAGTTGGAGTTCAGGAGATCAGAGGCAGAGGGGAAACCCGGAAGCATGACAGTTTCTCCATAGACAGCCATTTTTTTCTGAAGACATCCCTTTTTTCCAAACAATATATTTGTCTCTTGTCTTCAAGGGCACTTCGATTTATAAAAAATTTTTTTTTTTCCTTCTTACGTCATTGCTCTTGCATGAGCATAGAGTAACACACTGCCATTTGTATAATAAATCCCTTTCACGATACTCCTGTTGTCTTGAGCTCAGCAATTGGATGTAACAGCTACTCCTCCGTTTCTTCAGTGGTAGTGTCTCTTGTGTAAGATCCAAAATACACCAATTTTATTAGACAGCTGTAACTTGACTTATGACACCTAGTCTGACAACCGCTACTGTAACATATGGATTTACTGCCACAACAACAATCTTCAACACAAACTGACCAACCTGTTTGTCCCGATGTGTCTGCTAACAGGTTTCCACTCTATTATAGCTTCCGTTGTGCTGCACTTTTCATTTATTTAATCTGTGAATGTGGTGAAATTCTGTTTCCAGTGTCCCTGATCTTTAATCATATGATCAACTTTCTTCTGTCCTGTCGTGGAAGGAATGTGAATGGAGGTCTTTGTTATTTAGCACGCATGCCGAAACAACATCAGCAAAGCTACAGCTTAATGTGTCATCCACACTCGGTTGGAGAGTGGTCAGAAAGAAAACTATTTTAACTAAAGTAAATTGAGGGCCACCTCTCACCTCATTTATTATGCGTGTAAATGCGGTTAAGGTAATAACAGTTTGGGAGCGTGTAGTTTTTGCACCTAACGCTGACAACCAGATAATTGAATAGCGCTTGAAATGTGGTACTTCAGATGTAATTACGGGCCCAGTCCTTCTTTCTCCCTCCCATCCGTAATACTCAGGCAATGACAGGAAACCCATTAATGGGTTGAAAGAAACGGCAAATGCCATTACTCCCTTTGTAGCTTTCTTTTAGGCCAGCTTGATGAAAGCTGAGAAGAAAATGTTAGTTCATCTCTGATAAACTGGACTGTTGTGTATTCTACTAATGAGACCACTCTTCACTTCACTCGGCATGTGAATTAAACCTTATCAGAGTCTAGAGCAGGACGCGGCGAATAACACTGGTGAATAAAAGAAAGATGATGACTAGCTTTGTAAGGTGTTGTGTTCCCATATGAGCAACTCTTTTCTATACAAAATGACAACTGAATGTTATTTTAGCAAAATGCATAATTGATGGGCAGTCTTTTGCTGCATCCCTTGGGATATAGAGAGAGAAAGAGAAAGAAAGAGAGAGAGAGAGAGAGAGAGAGAGAGAGACGAATTTTTCATTAATGGAAAGTAGCACATGCTTTAAGCTAGGCTTATTTAAAGGGCTTTGGAGGGAAAAAAAACGCTGTGAAAATGAATGCAGGGTCTGAATTGATAATAACACTCCATCGTCATATTATCCTGTCAGCTTTGCCAGTTAAGAAATGGGAAAATCCCAAGGTGGAAATGACCATTTCTCTCTAGGGCTAGTATTAGCTGATGTAACTTTCCCACAGTTCTTGTCACACTCAAAAACAATAAATAAATAAAGAAATTTGGCATTGGATTTAACATTATATCTCAAATTGAGGACCTTGAACAAAATCACATGAAAACATGTGTACTTCACCTAGGTTGTGTCACCAGAGTCAATGGATTGCCCATGACCCTGATCAGACTTGGTATTAACATTCATAGAGAAGTCTCTTGCTGTGTTTGTTGTCAGACTAAAATGTTCCGTGGGTTCAGTTGACCAGATTTCTGGAATGAAAACCTGGGATGTTTCCAGCTTGGCGATCAATATACCATTAAAACGTCCAGTGTTTATATCCATGAAATAAAAAAGGGGGACAGGTTCAGCTTTTTTGAAAATTGAATTTTTTAAAAATTTTGTCCAGGGTAGCTTTACAGCCTACCATGGTGAACGAAGCTATGCCAGGGGTTCTTAATCTTTTCCACCTCAAGACCCACCTGATAATACCCACAAAGCATAGCAGCAAACCAGACAAAAATTTTATAGATATAATTTCTCCAAGAATGATATGTATAAATCTCTATCTCTATCTATAAATATCCATCTATATACACTATACATCCAATTCTTAATCCATAGGGTTTAACATGATGTCGGTCCACCCTTCAACTCTTCTGGGAAGGCTTTCCACAAGGAATGTGTTTATTTAATTATATATTATATTATAATATATTATATTTAATTTTTGACCATTCTTCCAGAAGCGCATTTGTGAGGTCAGACACTGATGTTGGACGAGAAGGCCTGGCTCGCAGTCTCCGCTCTAATTCATCCCAAAGGTGTTCTGTTGGGCCTAGGTCAGGACTCTATGCAGGCCAGTCAAGTTCTTCCACACCAAACTTGCTCATCCATGTATTTATGGGCCTTATTTTGTGCACTGGTGCACAGTCATGTTGGAACAGGAAGGAGCGAAGTTGGGAGCATGAAATTGTCCAAAATCTCTTTACTTTCACTGGAACTAAGGGGCCGAGCCCAACTCCTGAAGTAAGGAGTTCCACTTTGTTGTAATACCACTGACAGTTGACTGTGGAATATTTAGTAGTGAGGAAATTTCACAACTGGACTTGTAGCACAGTTGGCATCCTATCAAGGTACCACACTGGAATTCACTGAGCTCCTGAGAGCGACCCATTCTTTCTGCATGCCTAGGTGCTTGGTTTTATACACCTGTGGTCATGGAAGTAGTTGGAACACCTGAATTCAATGATTTGGATGGGTGAGTTAATACTTTTGGCAATATAGTGTATGTGCAATGGTCGATGGCATGGTAGCTTCATTCAGGTACATTGTATGCCCATACAAACCTTTATCTATCGTGGCAGTGGAGAGGCTGCAACTCATTTGGGAGAGAGAATACCAGCAGGTTTTTCCAACATAGAGAGAGGATTATGGCCTCCAGAGAGAGAGAATAAAGGGACAAAGGGGGCTCTTTTTAAGTTAAACTGTTAGTTGACATCACTAATTATTCATTTGCAAAAGTGAATTTTGCAAAGACATTATATGTGACTTCCCAGTATGTTGTAGCAATACTAATTTAATGGCAAACATTTTTCAATCTAATGTCTGTCTGACACATTTCTAGCAGATGGTTGATTACCACAGATAATCATTTCAACAGTCTTCTCTGTACTTAGAAAAGCACCTAAAACCACATCAACATGCAGCCATTACGGAAGTAATTCTGAAACATGACTCAAAACTTTTATGTGAAATGCATGTTTTTCTGGTAGAACACACAAAGGTGCTTGTAAAGTTGACTACAAGTTGGCATGGTTCATTTATAGGACTAGTTTTCCAGAAGCAAAGACATTTCAAGAATAGTGGTGAAGGTTTTTTTAGGCTCGCAATGGTGTATCTGTATTGCATGAGTATTATTCATGTACTTTAAGATGTTTCAGTTGAGATTATTCAGTAACTGCCACTGATTTTTTGCAGTTGAGCTTGCCAAGTAGGGCTGACACAGTTTAGCAGAATTGTTACTTGTGTTTAGCAATGGAATGCAGATCAGCCAACTTACTTGCTAGCAATGTTTACTTAGTAGCTAACACTAGTTATAGTGTTAAATCAATACTATATCAATACACACATAAATGTCTAAAGTTAAACAGAAAGTTGGAGTCAGGCGAAGCTACATGTTCTTCACAAGACTGAAATATAAACAAAAAATACACAATCATGTTAGAAGTACATAGCCAGCAGATCAACAAATATTACTCATGTACTTATTACTACCAATTGTGTAAAATGACTGCAGTCAGCTTTAATAACTGCAATCATCTTGAATAATCGTGTTTAAATCATGATTATTAATCGTAATGAGTCTGTCTTCAAATTTACTGTGTGAGGAAACTGGCGGTAAGAAATAGATGTCATAATTAGATTCGGAATATACAATATTTCTTGGAGAGAGTGTGAGATGGTCTCAGAGGGGAAAAGGTAAATCTGGAGGCATAATGCCCAACAGCTTGCAGTATTCACAAATCCAAAAGCTGTCTGTTGAAGCTAGAGGAGCAGGGTCACGTTTTTTGAGATGGGCTGACGGAGTTCCTGACCCCTTGTTTTCCAAAAAAACTTGTTGTGTGCACTTCTCTGTTGGATAACAAATAAATAAATGAACGGATAAATAAATAAATAAATATGGGGTGAGTTGTTTCCTGTTCTTTTAAAAAAACTTTTGAGGTTGGACAGATTCCATAGCTCTATAGCACACTTTGTTTGCTTTTTATTTCCTCTTCTCTTTTCTTTTATTTCCTCCTGTTTCTGGCAGCAATATGTCAAAATTTCAACATAATACCATAATACCTACAATAATACCTTCCTGAGAAATTTTTTCATTATCAAAATCAAGTTAAAAAAAATTCTAAGAAAATAAGACATCATTTTGAGATAATAACTACAATTTTGCCATACTGATGCTAGACTTAGAGAAGAAGAAACACAATTGGGGGAGGCTGTTCAGGACTGGTGGATTGAAAGCATGTGGTAATAACATCATGACCAGGTGCATGGAGGGAAATGTAGTCCAGGGTGTTGACAGAGGCCGGAGGAGAGCCCGGAAGCGTGATACAGGCCCCACAATACAATATTAGCATGCTACAAATTTGCAGTATTTGAAGACCTGTGATTTGTTTTCTATTGTAATATAGTTTAAGTTTTTTAGTTAATGTTAGTTAATGTTAGTTAATGTTAGGGGATATTTCAGATACCCCTAATTATCGAGATCTGCGAATGCACATGTAATCTACTACACTGTCTAACTGCTCCACTGACATGAAACAGCATCATTTTGAGAATTACAACAGAAATGTATTTTGGTATACTGTCAGTCTAACAATGGGAATACTACACATTAAACATGTTCATAAAATTATTTCTAAACCCTAAATATCATCACAGTATTGGAACCACAATATGGTTCAATTAGGCTATTTAAATACTTAAGATGCTATAGACTTTAAAACTTTTATGTGCAAAAGTTTCAACACCCCTGGTCAATTGGCATGGAAAAAAGTTAGCATACAAGTTTCTCTTCAGGGAAGTTTATATAAATTATATATATAAAAAAACATTAAATGTGCATTACTTTAGCAACAGTCTTTTTTACAGTATGTTAAATATAAAGCATATAAAAAACAATTGTTACATTAAAATGTGCAGAGCTGTGTTCTGTGTAGAGGATGCATACTTATTGTCACTTATTGTCAACAAAACATGCAGTATAATCAGGATGCCCAAACGTATGCATATGACTGAAGATTCATGCAAATTACTCCTCCAAAACAAACCTGCTTTATCTAAGTTTATTTTAAGGGGGAAATTACAGCAATGGTTAAGAGGTAAACAAAATCTTTGAGAGTTTATTATATATATAATACTATATTCTAGTGAAACTTACTGAGTCAGAACAGTTTGCACTAGTGGTGATAGGAACCAAACATCTAAAGAGACTCTAAAAGCTCCCTCACAGAAAGTTATTACATGAAATGTTTATGAATGCACTGCCAGATGCCTGAGACTTTGTTCTACAGTTGTTGTGAGTTAAGCTCTTGGCCTAAAACACATTTTAAAATGCTATTCTTGGCACAGAGGTACCTGCAGGACACTGTAAGGCAAAGTAGTACCAAAATAAAACAGTTTTTCTTTAGAGTCACCACTATTTTACTGTAATCAACATCACATATTGCCGTTGTCCAAAGAAAAACAAGTGTCTCCAAAATGGCAACTTTACAGGAGAGGGCAAAAACCTAATTTTAATGTAAGTCAATGGAACCAGACTTTTTTTCTTTGGGTGCATTCATCATGAAATTTCAAATTCATCATAAACAATATGTTCAAACAATGCAATAAGGTAAAAATCAACAAAAACAGAGACACATGTTTTTTTCTTTGGGCAGCCACAAGATAAGTCACGAGACGTGTAGGTTCAATGTTCATTTTGCATAGTAAATAAAATGTTTATATTTGTGTTGTTGACATCACAACCTCTGGATCTGTACAGAATATCCACATCAGTAAATTTCTCTACAGTTAACCATTTCATCTCAAACTGTTCTGGATGACTTGTTTACATCTCAATGATTGAAATCTACAGAAATTGAGGTGTTGTACATTACATAAATCACTGAAGTAGCTAAATATTGGTAAGCAGATCGCTATATTGATGTATAACACCAGCCCAATGTAAAACATTACTGACTGGTGAACTAAAGCTGAAGAAGTTCTAAACTAAGTTTTATTACAGGACTGCAGATCTGCAGGTCTTAGGACTGTTACTTCTTCATGTTTTGCTTCCTCACTTTCTAATTTCTGGTTTGATTTATGTGTTGCTTCCTACAGTTCACAGCCTTGATAGAAAACGAAACTGAGATTCCTGATACCAGACTGAAAGGGCTCTTTTCTGAAGTGTTTCTTTCTTTCTGCCATAATGAAAACAGATGATTTCAAGTGTCATTAACTTTATGAAGCTGATTAAGAAAGGCTAATTAGACACAAGCTTATGTTCTTGATCGTTTTTCAAATGACCACATCTGCAAATCTATGAAAGGATTTTGAGGATTTTCATTTCTCAATCTTTATTATCACGTCGGTTACTGCTGTTATCTTCTTGACGTCATCGTCTTAATCCCTATCCTAGAAAAATCCACACTCTGCAGCCTGGAAGGAAGTTCTGATTGCTAATGTGTTCTTTTGTAACTCAGCCCCAGGAGAAATATTTTAGACTTTGCTATGCTGAAGCAGCTGTGATTGTCATGCCATAAATGTTGAAGGAGAGATAAGAAGGGAAAAGAAAGAAATAGACGTCGGGCTGTCATATCAAAACCTGCTAACTTTTTATCTCCCTTTATATTCTGTCAGCATTTCATGATGAAAAGACTGATAAAAATGAATCTATATGGAATAAAGCCTTATAAAGCCTCAGCACAGTTTTAAACTTACCATTGCAGAAAGTCAAAAATCCAACAGTACTATTTACGTTGTATATGTTTGTATTAGGGCTGCGGAATATACACTGATATACCAAAAGTCATAGGACAGCAGTATTTAAATTGATTATAAAGTTACGTTACCTCAGGGGACAGCTTGGGAAGTCATGAACATGCTGGTCTGTGTTCAAGCTCACTCACAAGATAACACCTTACACCTTATACAGGTGTGGGTGTTCCTAAGCTGTCCCCTGAGGTACGATATTGAATTAACCTACTGCTATCTCATGACTTCTTGTATATCAGTGTATAGTTTCAGCATTGTCTTTATGACATGCAAATACACAACAGTCACATTGCAGGATGTACAATGGTAGGTGAAGAAAATTAAATCACACATGTAATGCTCCAACTAATTTTTTGGTTGATACAAAAGGGTTCTCATTTTTTCATGAGTAATTTGCAAAAGAAGTCTGTCTGATGGACCATAATTTACTTTTATTTACCTAAATTTTGGAAAATCTTTGGAAAACCAGCTACATATGTTGGTCTCCTGGCTGGACTGTTTGTTTTCCTGTTACTGGCTTAAGAGATAGTTTGATGCAGACTAATGTGCAATGCAGGAAAGAGTCTGAGCAGCATAATGTCACTATCCAAAGAAAAACAAATACGTCCAAAACGGCAACTTTACAGGAGAGGGCAAAAACCTCATTTAACTTTAATGTACGTCAATGGAACCAGACCTTTATCCAAACAATTCTGGTTCATTTCTGTTAGTCCATTCATACTCAAATGCCTGTGTTCTGTGTTCAAATTCTGTACAAAGGTAAAAATCAACAGAAATGGGCATATATGTTGTTCTTCGGACAGTGATGATGAGTTTGCTTAATTACCAGGCTTTAAGCAATGCCAGCGCTGCTCATCAGCCTCTGTAACCCATGAACTCATTGTCCCCAAAACCTTGCTTTGCATCTCCTACATATGTTTGGAACTGTAATTCCTTGTCCTCATTTTGGAAATATGTTTTTCATACCCTCTTTGTTATTACATCCAGTTGCATCTCCCCTTCTTCCGTAGTTGGTCTCTTTGGAATCCTGCCTGTAGGCCATTCATTATCATCTCAGACTGCCGACTTCATAGCCTCTTTGACACTGCTCGCAAGGCAGCTAATCCTAATTCATTGAAGAAACCACCCCTCAACCATCTCACACCCTTTGGACTGACAAGTCTCTGCATTGCATGAAACTAGAAGGGATTAGACATCTACTCCATAGCTCAGATAAAGATTAATATGATGATATAAGTGATTCAGATATGGTATGGCAGTCCTTTTTAGATAATACACAGCCCGATACTTTCCCCCCTGACTTCTTTCTCTTGTTCCTCTGTTTTTGCCCTAGTGCTACCTGTATAATATGGGCCCCATTTTCAAATATTAATTATTAATTATTAATCCCAATTATTTATTGTTTTTCTTTCTTTCATTTATTTATTAATTTATTTAGAGTCCTGTGAAGTATGTTGTTGATCCCAAGCAAGCATGTATTGCTGTAAAAAGACAAGAACATTCAGTTGTCCAATTCAATGCATCAGCTGTAGTCACCTTTTGTTATATAATAATGATCATATCATATTACATCATATCATATCATATCATATCATATCATATCATATCATATCAGCATGGAACAGCACAGTATGTCACTGGGAAATATAAGTCTACAGAGAAAAGAGGGTTTGCAACAGTTAATTTTCCTAACTTTCCTGACTTTCATAAGTAGGATCCCTACCTTTGAACTCTTATTGGTCACTTTCAGATTATACTTGTCCTATTAGGCTTCCCACTGTCTGTACTTTGTTTTTGCACACCTATTTGAGCTAATGCCATATTCACAAAATGGTATTATGTATCTTATATATGTCATTGCACGCTTCGGTTCAATTTCTTAGATGCTGCAGAGCTCTCAAAGGTTTTAAGGAGTGGATTTAAGACCTGCTTCACCTACACAAATCCGATTGTAAGAGAAGAGCAAAAGTGCTCTCAGATCTCTCTCAAATAGCACCTCATAAATAGCTGTGATACTTCCACCCCCATCCTTGTTTTCTTTTTAATGGGATTACGAGTGCCTTTTCTGCACCATAAACAATCTCCATCATCCAGAATGGAAATGCGACCCAAATCCTCCATTTCTACAGAGACTTTCCCCGAGAAAAGGCAGTTTTGCTGATCTTTTGTGATTAAGCTTCTTGTTTTCACATCCACATATCACATCTGCTCTAAATCAGTGTAACTGACATTGCATCACGGTAAATAAAGGCTTTATGAAAAAAAAAAAAAGATCAGAATCAGTTCATCAGTTCAGACAAAAATGGATTTGCACAAAGCAGCAGTGTGAACCTTATCCCATGACAGCAAAAGGGAGAAATCTGTGACCGTTCCATCTCTTAGGTAAGAGGCATCACAACTGATGTTTTGTACTGCTAACCTTAAATGACTATTTTATTTTTTTATTTTTTTGTTGCGTTTTGGAGTGGTGCAGTGTACAGCACTGTTGCCTCACAGTAAGAAGGTCCTGGGTTCAATTCCTGATGGGGTGTCCAAGGTCAAGTCAAATTTATTCATATAGCGCTTTTTACAACAGATGTCGTCACAAAGCAGCTTTACAGAAAATCCGGATCCAAGCCCCCATTGAGCAAGCCAAAGGCGACAGTGGCAAGTAAAAACTCCCTCAGAGCAAGAGGAAGAAACCTTGAGAGAAACCAAGACTCAAAAGGGGAACCCATCCTCTGCAGGTCAACCACAAAAAGGAGTTTACCATTATAGGCAATATTGAACAAGATAACTGTTAGTATCTGTTAGATGTAAGAGATTCTGGGATAGGCTCCAGTAGGATAGAGTGGTTTAGAAGATGAGTGAGAGTACTCACTGTACTCACAGTAATCACTGGTTTCATTCAGATGTTCAGGTCTGTTTCTCATTATTACTCTCATAAAGCTCTAACAGTTATTGGTAATTCTGTATTCAGTATTGCATATAATTGTAAAATTGGAACTTTTTTAAATTGCTTTTGTGCTTGTTTTGCTATCCGGCCGTCGACCAGAGGAGGATGGGTTCCCCTTTTGAGTCTTGGTTCCTCTCGAGGTTTCTTCCTCTTGCACTGAGGGAGTTTTTCCTTGCCACTGTTGCCCTTGGCTTGCTCACTAGGGGCTTGGACCCTGATTCTCTGCTTCGTGCCAACATCTGTTGTAAAAGGCCCTATATAAATAAATAAACCTTGACCATGACCTTGATCTGGAATACAGCCAGAACACTTGCAAAAATAGCTAACTGTACAATTATTCATTACATATACCTATATTTACACATTTAGAAGGAACTGTTGTACATTATTAAACATATTTTAAAAGCAGATGTAATTGCTTTACCCACATTTTTGTTAATAGTTCTAATATTGGTCCAGTGGGTTCAGTCCAGAGAAGTGAAGACTTTCCTGTAGAGGCCTGATCTAGGCTTTTAATTGGATTAGCAGGTAAGAGTCACATTAAAGGTACATTCTGTTTGCTGTCCAGTTTTTTTCTTCATTTAAATGACTGGCCCATTTTATAGGTTGTAGTAGTAGTGGCCTTGAAAATGTAGCCTAGACAATAGAATGAAATTCTGCACTGTACACTTACCATATGGTATATTTTATATATTATACTATAAATTCTTCTACTGTTTACAACCACATACTGCACACCTGGCTACCTCAACATACTTTACTTTCCTACATGTACACTTACATTAAGCAGTATTTTTCTTTCCTGCATATGCATACTGTTCTTTGCTTCTCAGTTCTAGTAATCATATTCTGACATACAGTTACAGCTCTTGTACATTTTACACATGTCCTACTGTTTATGCACATATTGTAATGTGTCGTTGGTCTATTTGTCTTTGCGCTGTACTTACTATTTATCTATTCTTTTTAATCACTGCCCTGGAGAAGTATCCTGACAGTGTTTCGTTATATTGTACAATCCTGTATTGGTATAATGAAAATATATATATATATATATATATATATATATATATATATATATA
>CM067488.1:27768692-27808196 GCA_034552555.1 Semaprochilodus insignis
TATATATATATATATATATATATATATATATATATATATATATACACAATATTTACATTTATGCATCATTTAAACACAGCAGCTGCTTTTAACAATGTGTGAAAACATCATCATGAATGGACCAACAGAAATAGCCTAGAACTGCTTGGGGAGTCATGTTAAATGTTTTCCTCAACAATATTAATCAGTGTGACATGCTCAAAGACACCTAATGTGTAGTACTTTTTTAAGGAGAGCTTGCTTTTTTTAAATAGGTCTTACACATGCAACATAGCAGCGCAGATCAGAACATGTGAATCATCTGGAGAAAAGCACTATGGCTGGACGTGATGTCTCTTCTTCATAATGTTAAGCCGCTGTAGAAGCATCTTATAGGAAGGCATTTGGGTATGAACAAAGCAGAGTGGGCTGAAGGAAAACACTGGTCCATGATGCAAGTGCTGCCAGGTTGTATTTATAGGACTGTACATCATGTAGGCTCTACTGTTACACAACCAACTGTTCAAATACCCCCCCCCCAACCCAGCCCTCCCCACCTTTTTGTTTGCCTTAACAAGGACTCTTTTCAGACAAAAGCTCAGGCTTTCCAAACCAAGAAATGTTTGGGCTGCTCAACTCTGTTTATTTTGCTCTTTTCTGTCACTCTGTGAAGAAGAAAATTATTTGTTTCTGATCTCTGATTTATTTTAGTACTTATTTATTTCTACTGGTCAGCAGTAATGACTTCAAATATTGGACTATTAATCAATATGACTAAGCTCACCAGACAAAAAATTAGTTACCCGTGACTGAAATGTGCCTAATAGCATGTAATACCTCCACAAGCATGAATAACAGCTGTAATTCAATTTGAAATGGACTGGAAAAGCTTCTGGATGGTGGCGACATCAATGTTCAGCAACAGTTGGGGCAGATTTGGTGGATGCCTTCCCTGGGACAATTCTAAGGATAATTTCCTGAAGACTGGGATTTTAGCCACTGCTGGTAGACCCGTATGACCGTACTCTTCCATACACCTGCAAATTCAGCTACTTCTTTCACACTACGCCCTTTGGTATGTCCAAATGCAATCACTCCTTTTAGCCAATCGTTAGCATCTGCTTTGCGACCCATTTCCATACATGGAACAAGACATTCACTGCACTGTACAACCTCTTCCCACTCTATGAATCCCATTACACACACCCTGCAGGTATTTATAGCCCCATCATCCTCATACAATGCCATCTGCAGGAGCCTGAACATACTACCACCTTGAACACACAAGGTGACTACATTTTTCATCTGGTGAACTTAGTACCTTAGTGAAAACTAGTATTTTAGTAAAATTGACTCTGATTACACTCAATTGAAGCAATTGAACATTGCCTTCATGCTTTGTATTTGTAGCCATATGCAGCTGTGACTTTTCCAGGCAGTGAGTTTCATCTCAAATGCCCAATTCTGAATACATCTGCTCTAAGCAGCAGAGCATGCAAGGTTTGTTCTATTGTTCTATTAGGCATAGAGGTCTGAGTGGAATGGGAGCTGTCCGTTCAGCACCACCAATCCATTCAACACCATGCAGAGAGCAGCATGGGCTCCTCAGTGCGCTGCCTAGACCTGCGCTAGATCTGTTAATCAACACAGCAGTGGTTTTTGAGTCCCAGCGGGCCACAAAGAAGTCTTTTTCTTTAGTGTTCCTCAAAATCATCCTTTTTCATCTAAAAGGAAGAGCTACAGTCTTTATATAGCATGTGGGTGGGTCAAAGGAAGACACTGTGTGGCTCTGTGTGGCCTGTGATTGTACAGCCTATGTAATCCTTTTTTAGCCTTATAAAAAAGGGCTTAGATGTACAGAGCTGTGGAAACTCCAGAGAGTTGCAAACGGATCCAGTTCCCACAAGGTAAACAAAGACTGAGTTTAGTTTTATTGTTGTCCCCGAAAAATGGCTAGAAATTGCCAGCCCGGATAGGTCTCTGGGAATACAATCCTCTCTCTCTGTTTATCCAGCTATAGATTGCAGTCAAGTAATATGTTTTTAGCACTGACTTTGCTTTTCCATGTTTGTAACCCTTAATCTCTTAAATATAAAGGCTCTTTGAAGGAAGAACTTTTTTTCCCTAAATAACCTTTTCATTGGTTGTTCATTAATGACCTGATTTCATATAATTATCAAGACTGGAAAGGGAAATGGACACTAGTGCAGTTGGGTTTAAGTCAAATTTTGAATTAGAGTGTAGAATTAGAAGTGAAAATTAGAATTGGAATTAGAACTGGAATTAGAATTTAGAAATAGAATTAGAATTTTGAACCATTTGCCAATCGTGCTCGGACACTGAAGAATTTGTCTACCACATTTAACCCTTCTGTGAAGTGAAACACCCACATACACACACAGTAGTGAACACACACACACTAGGGGGCAGTAAGCACGCTTGTGCGAAGCTGTGGGCAGCCATATCCATGGCATCAGTCGTGTTCTGTCCTCGCTCACAAAGCTGGTTCCCTAACCTCTAGCCCCCGACTGTCCCTAAATGATCAACACAGAAGTGAAAAACACAAGACCAAGTAAGAGACAAAGATATTAAAGATATAAAGCAGCATTAGATGAGAATTTGTATTTTTTGCTGTTGGGGTCCCCCTACAGTCGCAAAATTCACTAGACCAATGTTGTAAGCCCCATATATGGACAGCTGCACATACTCCCATTCAAAAGCACACATGTCATAGAGGCATATGGACACTACAGATTACACTGGTGATTTTGGTTGTTTTGATTTATAAATAACTGAAATTACGAGTGTAATCAGTAGTTTCCATATGCGTGTGCATATTTCTGCACAAGACTGGCATAGGCAACATTAGAAGAGAAGGGACCATGTTGACTTACAGTGTAGAGTAATATTGCAGGATCTAATTACAGACTTTCATAGCTTATTTAGCATGAACTCAACGAAGACTTACCTAACATTTTGGTGTGAGATGAAACGAATCTAAGGCTATACGATTTTTGGCATCTACAAAAATGGCAAAACTCTGTGAAACAGGGATGACACAGCTAAGGTTACAGCCTACATTGGAATCTTTCATAAATATAATTAGCATTAGCTGTGAGAATGTCTCGAATCCTTCACTTTGAATCCTATCACTTTTAGCTCTCACCAAAGAATAAAAGCCAGTTCGAGACTCACTCTTGCCGTCTGTTTATCTCTGCCTCGCTTTGTCCGGCAAGGTCTTTTTCAGTCTTTTTGCAGATTCAACAGATTCCATGCTGGTCAGTGTGATGCTGTAAAGCGTTATGCAGTTCTGTAGTGCCATAGCAAGTGTTCTGGGCCTGGAGTGGCAATGACAGAGATGCCATTCTCATTACTCTAAGTCGGTGTAACATCAAAATGATTTTGAAGCTTTTGCTTTAAGGTAAAATTGTTACATAATGTTGCTTTAACTAGAGACTGAGGTCTAGAAAACTAGAGTTAGATAGGTTAGGCTAAACTAATACAAATGCCAATATGGTTAGGGGAAGATAAGCAGGGTAACGGATGGCTAGGCAAGGAAAGACAATAGCTATGGCTAGGCAAACTTAATCTAAGGCTAGTCAAGAAGGTATGTTAGGGCTAGGTCAAGATAAGAAGTCAATGCTCGGTCAAGACAAGAAGCTATGACTAGGTCAAGACAAGAAGCTATGGCTAGGTCAAGACAAGAAGCTATGACTATGTCAAGACAAGAAGCTATGACTAGGTCAAGACAAGAAACTATGACTAGGTCAAGACAAGAAGCTCTGACTAGGTCAAGACAAGAAGCTACAGCTAGGTCAAGACAAGAAACTAAGGCTACACAAAACAATAAGGAAAGAAGATATGTAAGGTTAGGTGAAGATGATTCAACATAAGCTCAGCAGATTAAGTTTAAGTCACCTTGCATGTGTTAAGGTGAAAGTAACTTCAGGATTCATAGATTGAGAAGAGGTGGTACAGTGCAGTGCATTCAATGTGTGAAAAAAACAGGTCACAAAGCATATGCTAATGACTGGCAATGATTGCTTTTGGGGGTGCCAAAGGCCATAGTGTGAAGGAAGTAGCTGAACTTATTGGTGTATTGAAACATACGACCATACAGGTCAATCAGCAGTGGCAAAAGTTCCAGTCTACAGGAAATTCTCTTCAGAATTGTGCCAGGGAATCCACCAAATCTGGCCCTGGATGGAGGGCATACTATAGAGGACCAATCCAGAATGGATTTGTCCAACTGCTGGTCACCAGTAGGTGGAAACTGTGACATTTTGTTTTATACCAGCTAAAAGTTTTTAGCTGCCTGTACATTGTAGCCAAGGACCATAAGGGCCTTTACAGGATGTAAGGATGTAGGACCTTGTACAAGTTCTTGCTTCTATCCAGTTACTGCATAACTAACTATGAGCAACAAACGTTCTGTAAAGGACAGATGAGGATGGTCTGGTACAAACATAATGGCTCTTGTTGAGGGCGGCTCTACATTAGTGGTATCAGGGCAGTCAAAAGGATACGTTTCAGCTTTGTGATTAATTCAGACTGTAGGGCCTGTTTGCTGAGCTGATCTTATCTACCACGCTACTTATCAGGAAGCAATGGAGCATTGTCACTTTGTGCTTTGCTCTGGAAGAGAAATCAAGCAGTTGAAAATGGCTCAGGCTATTTTGCTTCCACTCTTAGCGCCTGGTGGAAAAAGCAGAGTGGAACACCAGCGGTTCATTTCACACAATCGCTCAGCGCTTAGTGTTCTTTTGTGTTGCTCTCCTTCAGTCCACAATGTGAAGAGGGAGGCTAAGCAGTGATAGGGTGTAAATTGTGTTTGGGTGTGTTAGTGGAAGTAGACCACAGGGGTGGTCTAACCTTCACCCAGTGTGTGCAGGTACAATGGCTACATGTCTGTGAGTAGAACTGTTAAAGCCAGCATGTCTTTTATAAGGGAATGAGCACACATACACAATCTGAAAAAGACAAAACTGTGTTTTCATCCAAATGTATGTACATGCACATAAGTAATGATAATAGGAAAACTCTAGGTGTATGTGAGTTAATCAGTTTTCAGATTTCTTTGTAAATAGATGATTTATTGTGTGTTTCGAAACACAACAACTACATATTTTTCCATGGTTGGAAAATCGCTTTGCAAATTGTTGCATAATTCTGTCATTAAGTTGTTTGATGTGAAGTGATGTACTGTAAAAAAAGTCTAACAACTTTTCTTTACAGTAGTGGTGATAGGAACCAGGGGTCACAATATCTACAATGTAAATACAGTAATTTCATTTATTATCCAAAATGGCCAGTGCTCCTACACATATCTACTGAGTTTATAACAATGTAATGTGGATGATCAAAAAATACTACTATTTAGGGTACTATTTTACCTGCATGAGTTCTGGATGTATCTCTTCACTATTAACTGATCTAAAAAAGTGTCAAAATGCTTCAGACATCTGTCTTCTATCTCCACTGCTGTGAAAAATAGAAACTCTGTAAGTATATTTATAAACAGGAATTGAGGAGAGAGTCAGCTGAAATCAATCAGTATTCTGGTGAGCTAGAGAGTGAATGATTGGAGGACGTCATCGGGTAGTGCACTCTGGGAAATGGAGTCTGGGAGATCTGCGGTGTCAGGGAGACCAGAGGGCGTGACAATATATCGGAAATCAGTAAACTTTTCTGTCAAGACTACAATTGTATGCAAACATGTACATATAAATGTAAATAAAAACAGAATGCAATGATTTGCAAATCTCATAGTTCCATATTGTATTCCCAATAGAACATAGAACACATATGAAACAGAACTCATGAAATGGACTAATTTAGAACTTGATGCTAAACGCATCTCAAAAAGGTTGGGACAGGGGAACCTCAGGCAGCACTGCATTATAAACAGGCAGGATTCTGTACTGGAAATCACTGAATGGGCTCAGGAACACTTCCTGTCTGTGAACACAGTTCGCTGTGCAATCCACAAATGCAAGTTAAAGCTGTATCATGCAAAGAAGCCATATGTCAACACAATCCAGAAATGCTGCCATCTTCTCTGGGCCAAACCTCATTTACAGTGGACTGAGGCAAAATGGAAAACGGTTCTGTGGTCAGATGAATCAAAATTTGAAATAAGTGTCCTATGGATTCAAGAGGAGAGGGACCATCCACTTTGTTATGGACACACAGTTCAAAAGCCTGCATGTCTGATGTTATGCATTAGTGTATGTATTGCATTAGTGCCTGTCACCTGGGCAGCTTACACATCTGGAAAGGCATTATCAATGTTGAACAGCATATAATGGTTTTAGAACAACATATGCTCCCATCCAGACAACATCTCTTTCAGAGAAGGCCTTGCATATTTCTGCAAGACACTGCTAAACCACATACTGTATCCATCACACCATTATGGCTTCACAGAAGAAGTCCAGTCCAGGTGCTGAAATGGCCTGCCTGCAGTCCAAACCTTTCACCAATGGAAAACATTTGGTGCATCATAAAACGAAAAATCCAGTAAAGAAGACCCAGGACTGTTGAGCAGCTAGAATCCTACATCAGACAAGAATGGGACAACATTCCTCTCCCAAAATTCCAGCAATTGGTCTCTTCACTTCCCAGACGTTTACAGACTGTGTTAAAAGAGGAGAAAATGCTACACAATGGAAGACATGACCCTGTCCCAACTTTTTTGAGATGCGTTGCTGCCATCAAGTTCTAAATGAGTTAATAATTTTCTGGAATGGTACGATGTCTCACTTTCAACATCTGATATGTGTTCTATGATCTATTGTGAATACATTATGGGCCCTACATCCTTATTAGTAAACTCATGGAAAGGAAAACATAAGCTAAGATGTAATATAGTATAACTATATTATATCCAGCAATGACAGTATCAAAATCATTTGTTGGTAGTTGTCTGCATTGTATAATTGTCTGCATTGTTATAACTGACAACAGCAGATGGAGCTACATGGTATTTTTCATGTACCAGTTATGATATACAACACATGTGACCTTTCACATTTTAATGCATGCAAAATAGCTTTACACAACAGAACTGTGTGAGAACTCTCTTTGCTGCTTCTTAAAGTGTTCATCAGAGCAGAGAAAAACCTTAATATGTTTTCGGGATGTTGTTATTATTAAAGAGAAGTAAAGTGTTCACCTGCTGATGGAGATGAATCTTTTATAAGAGTATCTCCATTTTGTTTTTTTGTGAGGTTTGATAAAATGTTAATGTTTGGGGGCCAGATTGCCTGCTGAAAACTTAATGTGTGGCAGGGTGCACGACACACATGCACGCACACACATGCACCGCGTGGGACACCTGCACAAAGGGAACAGATGAGACCTGACAGTTGTGTTTAGTTTGGAGGGTGACTGGAAAAGCAAGGCATATATCTTCATCTTCGCTGCACTGTTGTCGTGCTGTTTGTGCGATTGCCTCCAAGCTTCTGTGAGGGCATCATAAAGTAACATTAGAAGAAATGAATAAAGAAAGGCTTTTGCTCCTCTCCCATTGGTTATGCCTTCAAGAGCTGGGGATAAGGCCATTATAGAGGAGGGCAAAGTACACAAGTGCGTTACTATGGACTATGGAGCTGTGTGCTTGAGTAAACATACACCTGGTCTAATGTTACTCCAATGCAAGTAAAAATTGCTAAGTCAAGTATTCACTTGAGTTAACGTACTGGAGTACTTAGTTTTAAAAATCCTAAAGTAAGTATAAGTTCATTGTTGTCATTGATGCATTTACAGATTCAAATGACTCTGAACGTTCTGCTGAATGCATTAACTTGCTTGTAGAACCTGTAGAATAAAAGCTTGTGTGCTACAAAGCCTATAGAAACTCAATTGAATCAACAAATGTACATCCATCATGGATTTCAATACTGATGATATGTCTTAATGGGTTCCCATGTGAGTTCACAGTATATTATCAACAGCAGTTATGATCCACCTGTGTTACCAGATTTGCCACATGTTCACATTTTCAAGTCATATGCCTACTGTGCAGTGAATATAATTTTAGAACTGAGCAATGTATATGTACAGGAACCAATTAGCTTAAAACCATCCAAATCCATAAAAATTCATAAAGCTATTGATCAACGGTAGCATAAACTGCCACTACTACAAGCACCAGACTAAAGTCCAACTAATGTATTTACTGGAAGTAAGGCCATGTTTACCACCCCTGACATGCTTTCTCTAGTCGGAAGGTGTAAGTAATGTAAGTAAAATACAGACACTCAAAAAATGTACAGTACTCAGTTAAAAGTACTGTACACCCTTGCATAATTAAGAAGCGACAGAAACGTCCCTCTAGGCCAGGGGCCGGCAATGTGTGGCCCCCTAGCTGCATGTAGCTATTTTACTGCCCCCTTGTGGCTCCACAGCAGAAAAGCAGTTTGCACGTTCTCCCAGTGTCTTCATGAGTTTCCTCCCACAGTCCAAACACATACAGTCAGGTTAATTGGAGATGCTAAACTGCCCCTAGGTGTGAGTGAATGTGTATGTCTGTGTGTCTGCCCTGTGATGGACTAGCACTCTGTCCAAGGTGTTTCCTGCCTTCTGCCCATTGAATGCTGGGATAGGCTCCAAGCACCCCCCGTGGCTCTGAAGGATAAATCAGTTTAGAAAATGGGTGAGTGAGTAAAATAATACTACCTTGCAGTCAAAGGAAGCTTTGCTGTGCGTTCCAATACTAGTGCATGTCAAACATATTTAAAATAAAGTGACGATAAAGTGACATATTTGAAACCTAATGTTGATCAGTATGGTTTACAGCTTTATTATCAGAGTATTTTAATTTGAGTTTGAATAAATGACTATTGAAACAGTATACTGTGTATCTCTCTGCACACACAACCACAATCATTACGAAGACTACTGACTTGACGGTTGTCCAGAAAATGATCACTGAACGCCGCCACAAGGAGGGCAAGCCACAGAAGGTCTGCTGCAGTCATAACATCAAACCACTCCTCAAACAGAGACAACATCAGAAGCATCTTACCAGGGCTAAGGAGAAAAAGAGCTGGAGACTCCCAGATGGCACGCAGACGTGGCCACATCTGCCAAATATATGGCACTACTGGCCCACTGTCTGCACTGGCAGTCTGCTGTGGGCCACATGTTGCTGTCTACAGGCAAAAGCGGCCCACAAATAACTCATATGACCCACATGTTCCAAAACATAGCTGGTCCACTTTTGGCAGAGATAGAGCAGGGTTGTCTTCTTTTGGCGGGGCTCTAATCTGGTGCGTACATGGCCCACATCTTGCAACTGGAAGCAGGCCACCCAGTGCTGTCAGTCCATGTGGCAAGTGGCCCATATTAAAATGGGGGATATGGGCCAGATTTGGCCCAGAGTTTGGAAGAGGATTGTAGAGGCTTAGAATCCAATGTGTCTGAAGCCCATTGTGGGGGTTCCCAAGTCTGTGATGGTTTGGGGTGTCATGTTATCTGCTGGTATTGGTACACTGTGTTTTATCAAGTCCAAAGCCAACACGGCCATCTACCAGAAGATTTTAGAGCACTTCATGCTACCATCTGCTTAAAAGCTTTTCCTAGCAGAACATGGCACTTTCCCACAGTACCAAAACTGCTACCAAATGGTTTACTGACCATGATATTACTGTGCTTGATTGGCCAGTCAACTCTCCGGACCTGAACCCCATACAGAATTTTTGGGTACTGCCAAGAGGCAGATGAGAAATGCCTGACCCTGCAATACAGGCAATCTGAAGGACATGATCAAAGCAACCTGGGATTCAGTGACATCTCAGCATTGCCACAAGCCAGCAATTCCCCAAGTACTGAGTGTATAAATGAACATGCTTGTCAGAAGTTAGACATTTCTGTATTGTACATCCTTTTCGGTTTGATCTTCTGAAATATTTTAATAAATTGTGTTACTGGATTTCCTCCCTCCTGGTGGGGGGGGGTTTGCTTGGATTCAGTGGGGGGAAATCCTTTGGAGGGTGCATTTTGTCAGGTTTTAAAAATGTGGTCACATTTGTAACAGTTTTAGGCTGGTTTGTCATCATTTTGCCAAAGTATTTAAGTATTAAGTATCTGGACCAGCATTAATTTGCCTATAGAACAAACTGATCCATGGAAGATGCAGTCTCAATGACACTTCATATGGCACTGACACACCTGGAACAACCAAACATATATGTGAGGATGTTATTTGTGGACTTCAGTTCTGCTTTTAACACTGTAATTCCTCGCATACTGGTCAGAAAATTGGAGAGCTTAGGTCTGGACAGCTCCATCTGTTCCTGGGTTTTAGACTTCTTTACAGACAGACCAAAGTGTGTCAGGATTGGAAACTACACCTCCTCCACTCTTAACTGGGACTCCACAGGGCTGCGTGCTCCTAGTCATACGTTCTTTACTCTGTTCACACACGACTGCACCCCCATTCACTCTTCACACAGCAAAATCAAATTTGTAGACGACACCACAATAGTTGGCCTTATTTCAGATGGCGATTAGAGTGACTATATGAATGAGGTGGAATGT
This sequence comes from Semaprochilodus insignis, assembly GCA_034552555.1. Classification (NCBI taxonomy): domain Eukaryota; kingdom Metazoa; phylum Chordata; class Actinopteri; order Characiformes; family Prochilodontidae; genus Semaprochilodus; species Semaprochilodus insignis. The sequence goes on from CM067488.1 coordinate 27,779,214, forward strand.
CTGGATGGATGGGGCAAAGTCAACGACTTAGTACTTAACGCCTCCAAGACAAAGTTGACCACTGTGGACTTCAGGAGAACAGATCACCTTTCCCCCTTGTATCATGGTCAAGGTGTCTAAATGGATCATTGGGACTGAACTCCCCAACCTGGACACTGTCTATACTGTCTTAAAAAAGAAGGCCTACAGTATTAGCAGAGACACAATACACCCTGGACACTGCCTGTTTCATTTGTTACCGTTGGCAAGCACCATGGGGCTGTCTGTATAAAAACAAAGCTGAATGAGAAACAGCTTCTTCCCAAGAGCTGTGGCCTCCACAACACCTCACTAACTGACTGATTACCACCTGTGTACTATATCTCGTTTATTCGGCACATATATGTACATTTATGTACAGTTACCTTATGGTATACATTTATTACCCATAGTGTAATTCTATCCCCACATACAGTCAACTGTACATTCTGTATATTTTGCACATCAATGCTTTACACATATATAATTTATTTATGTATATTTATATTGCAACTGTTACTGTAGTTTACTCCCATTCTCACATTGAGTCCACGGTCCATATGTAAATATCTTAACTATCTATATTGTATATTACTTTTCTAAATTTTGTTGTATGCAAGTTTGACAATGAAGTGAAATGACAATATTCTATTCTATTGCCATCCACTCAGATTTCTCCCATTCAGAGGAGGCTGCCCTAGCCATCAGAGGTTCCCCTAGCCATCTACAGTATATCATTCAAATCTATGTTTAACGTGAAAGTAATAGATGTGCATCAGGGGTAAACACAGATTCTCCAGCCCGCATGGCTTTACTGACTGTACACAGTTCTGCTTTAGACTGAGATAGGAAAGTGATCTGTTCGGTTGAATAACATCAAAATAAGGTTGATGAGCTCCTAGAGGTTTGGAATTGAGATATTATTACACAAATAAAATTGTAATAGCCCAGGTGATACTATTTTCAGTATAAAATGCATTATATTTATTATATTTAAAATTCAACCATGAAGAGCTTTTGGTATTTTGTATTGGTGATGAATTTGTTTAAATGCAGGGTTGATGTACACGGAAGCTTGTTTGTTGACATGTTGTTTAAATGCTGTATTAATATGATTAGAATGATTTTAGACTTTTTCTGCACTTTATGGGCAGTTTTTATGCATTTTTGGCAGGATTGGAACTTTTTTTTGGGCTGGAAACTATAGAAGCAAACTGCCGACTCTGCCCTCCTTCTTGTGGAGACCAACAAGCTGAAAAATCATATTTTTGTGTGTAACTGAGCCAAACAGTAGAAACTATTAATGAGTTCTATGTAAGATTCGCTGTCAAGTATTTTGATCTCTCCCCATTTAAAGAGATTGGAGTCTGATCTTGTATGGCCAGGAATAACTGCCCAGTGGCATTGCAAAGATGGCCGTCGAGTGAGCAGACTTTTCTATAAGGACTTTGCTATAGTTCAAGCTTAAAGCAGAACAGAGTCTGCATTTTCATTTCTGTTGTAGTGTTTAGCACTATTAAGGGCTTCTCCACAAACTGTAGGCTTCATGAAAGGCTGTCTTTGCTCCAGCCTTGCCTCACACATACAAGAAATACATTAACAGAGAGCTTGAAGCCCAAACTCTAGGTGTGTCCCAATTGTAGTCTTAATACTAATTCTAAGTAGTTCATGACTATGTAGTATGTAGTATAGTTGTAAAAGTTGAGTATACTCAAAAATCCACAATGCATATATAGTCCCACAATCCAACAGGAAATGGAATGATAGAAGCTTTTCACATCCTGGAAAAGCTGTAAAAAATGGGGGACAGTGATGCAACGTTGGTTCCGGTGGTGGCGGGACCAGAACTGGCATGGAAATGTGAGCTCCACCCTAATCTGTTAAACCAGGGTGCAAAAAATAAATATATTCTACTTAAAATGCATTTATTTCTTAGCATTTTGTTAGAAAACCTCCACCAAAGCAGCCTTTAGAGTCCAGCTTGGTATGACATGTGATGTTACATCACTTCCTGTTAGTAGGAAACGATGTAGTATGGTAATATATTTGTGTACTGGCCTGATGAACTCCAAAGTTTAGTGCATAGTGTAGTATTAACATCTAGTACACAATTGGGATGATGTCTCACTAGCCACAGACTTATCCCGGTCTCCCTAAACTCAACATTAACAGCAAAAAGATACTTCAAAGAAAGTCCTTTAAAAATAACAAATAATCTAGAACAAACATTTTCTGCACTTACTGACATACAATGTTGTGGCTCCCAAAGTGGCTTGATTTTTGCATTTGGGTTGCTGCCCCCTGCTCTAGGCCATCTGGAAGGTCTCATCTGTTCTGCTGAACTGATGAAAGCCCTGTGCTGGTGCACAAGGTTTTATATTAGTACGTCGTTCTTGGACTTTGATGACAGTAATTTGCAGACACTCATACATGTGAAAGTGAAACTGATTTTACCAGTATTGAGACCTTGTATTTTTTCACATTTTTAATGTTAGCTCACTTAAGAATTAAACTGTGATCTACTGTCAGATCAGATCACTTTACTGCAATAGAATCTGGCGAGGTGGAAAATCAGGATAAATGACTATCCGGATATACTGGGAGTTTATCTAGTTTAATTAAAGAAAAGAAGGAAGTTCATTTTTAGGGGCCTGAATATGGGTTCGGTGCTGGAGATTTAGCAGGCCGTGCAGATAGGCTAGGTATTTTTAGCTTCTATGTAAGGAAGTGGAGGTTTAGTTAAGTGAGGCAGCGCATTCGCCTCACTGTTCTGGCTGTTTTGTGAACTTGTTAATATAAAGCTTTGGTTATGGACCAGACTTCTGACTCAGACTCTATGGAGTTTAGTGAGGACCTCTCATACTGCCAATGAAAGCAAAATACTTTCTAAAATGTCTGGCTAAATGATTGGCTAAATGATTGGCTAAATAAAGCACCATTATTGTGCTCTGTCATGGCAACAAGACCCTTCTTCCCTCTTCCCAAATTCCCCCATGTTGTTATAATGTACCTGTAATCTGATTACTGACTTCTTCTGTAATATCACAATATTTATTTTTTCAGATATCTCATCAGTTGGAACTCTTAAATGTAAGCCTCTTTAATATAGCAAAAAATATCCATTTAGTTGTGTGTTTGTACGTTTGACAGGTACTATATATATATATATATGTAGTATACACACACATATACAGGGAAAAACAGAGCCAGAGCAAAACAATCCAACACAATACAATTAGGAGTGCCCTGAAAAAGAAAGAAACCACTGGTTTCATCAAACTAGTTAACCAAGAAAACAACAGCAGTTGATGAGAGATACACTGAGAGAGCTGAGGAGAAATACACCACCGCAGTAAGAATCAAAAGGCCTGATTGCAGTTTGCAAGGAGTTGCAACACAAGTTCTGCAACAGAGTTTCTGTATGTTTACGACCAAGATAACTCAGTACTAAAGTAATAGAAATACCAAAGTGTGGAGATCTGTTCATGATCCAAAATAGACATGCTCATCAGTCTTGCCTGGTGAAGGTAGTGTCAAAGCTTGGACTTGCATGGCTACAATTGGAGTGGGCTTACAAATCTTTATTGATGATGCAACTCATGATGGTAGCAGCGAAATACATTCAGAAATCTACAGAAACATTCTGTCTGCCAGTTTACAGAGAAACACAAATTCAATTGAATTGGGGAGAACTTTATCATGCTGCAAGACAATGACCCAAAGCGCACTGCCAATACAAGAAAAGGACTCATCAGTGGGAATATGCGGAAGGTTTTAGACAGGCCAACTGATCATGCATTTCACTTGGAAAAGCATTACAGGAGAAGACTACAACAGTTTGGTGATGTCAGTGGGCTTGATTCAGTTACTGCAAGCAAGGCATATGCAACCAAGTTTTAAGTGTTAATCACTTTAATTCACCTGAAGCTGTCTTGTCCTGAATCACAGTACGAAAGCTTAGTTAGTTATAGTTTGCTACCAAAATCGTACTTAGGTAAAATCATAAATCATAAAGGGGGAGCTGTATTTTACAATACAGAACAAATTATTTATGCCAGCAGCAATTCTGTCTCTGTTTATACCCACTATTCACTTCAATCTCCATCTTTCTACACTCATTACTTGTTTCTTCAACTCATCTTCAAGCCATATAGGGGCATTTTGTAATTGTACAGACTGTAGTACAGACTGTAGTCCATCTGTTTCTCTGCATAATTTGTTACATTTGCCCTGTTTGTCAGGGACCCCCACAGGACCACCACAGAACAGGTATTAAATGGGTGGTGGATCATTCTCAGCACTGCAGCAACCAGTGTTAAATCACTCTTAGATCAGAGAACGATACTGATTACAATGGGCAGAATAGCATAAAACCACTGAACTGTGTTCAACTGGTGTATACAACATATATAGAAGAAGTATGTTTGAGGTTGATGTGGCAGTTGAAAGTACAAGTGGCTGGTTGGTGACCACAAGGATTTTATCTTCATGAAGCAAAACAGACCCGAAACACCCTGGAGTGCCCATGAATGCCTACAAAGCAATCAAGAAGACTAAAAGTCAAGGGGTTTTTCAAGTGGTTGGTGTAGCTCAGCAGGTAACACCACTACCCACCAGGGAGCCACCACCACATGTGGGAGACTGGGGTTCGAATCCCAGTCTGGGTGGCTATGCTGTCCTACACCAATAAGAGTCCTTGGGCAAGACTCCTAACACTACATTGGCCTACCAGTAAAACGATTAACCTTGTAAGTCGCTCTAGTCAGCTAAATGCTGTAAATGTAAAAGTGGCACCCATTTCAGCAGGTAATGCTGCAGCTATGGTAGGTGGGCTGGTTCAGCCGGCAGCACGTTCCAACAAAGAGACAAAGGAGATTGTTAGGTGTATGTGGAGCATACAGCACTGAACACAAAGTGCTAGGTCCTTTACCTACTGTTGTTCTTGTGCCCTTTGGAACCACTTGTTTTAAGGTTTTAATGAACAGTCAGTCATCTTTTCTTCTTAAACCCCTTTCATAAATTGTGTGTTGCTTCATGACTATCAACACCTGCCTGAACTGCTTATCTGTTTCTGGACACGTCCTATTCAGCGTTTATCCACCATGTATCTCATCAGTTAGAACTGTCAAGTGTAAGCCCCTAGAGTGTTTAAGATAATCAACGACATCCATTTAATTGGGTGTGTCTAAACTTTTTACATATAACATAACTGGTTATCTATATGCATTAAGGTTGGAAGTCTTGTGGTTGCCATGCATGAGACATGACATACCATGGAGTGTCATTAGCACAGCAATAGAACACCTCAGATCAGAGACTTTTCTTTGCTTATGTAAGTTCAGAGAATATATATATATATATATATAGTGCACACTGACTGTGCTTTAATAAAATATGCTACATCACCATAATACTGACAAAAGATTGAGTGAATGACAAAATTGAGTTGAAGGAATATATTTTATTCATGTCGAAGTGATATACACATTTGAATCAAGCAAACTGCATTCATCTTTTCCAGTGTTCTCTGCTTACATTTACAGGCTGCTAGCGGTCAGTAAGGAAGGATCTGAACCAGCAGAGTGCCAGTCCACTGAGCCCAAACTAGATTCCTATAGATTTTCTACCTATCTAAAGGAATGCTGTGGTCTGTGGTGTCAAATGCTGCTCTAAGGTCAAATAACGTAAGCAAAGAGACACAGGCCTGGCCAGAGGCCAGTAATAGATCATTCACTGCCTTAACTACATTAACCTTCCCTGTGCTGTGATAAGGCTTAAATCGTGACTGGAATACTGCAAGCGTATGGTTCCTATGCAGCTAAGCTATACCTTTCTGGAGCATCATGGAAATAAATGGAAAGTTAAATGTGTGTGTACACTTGAAGAATTTGTGGAGATTGAGCTTAGGATTCTTCATCAATCACTTTACTTTAAAACCCATTTTATTTCCTTTGCTTCTCAGGCAGTGGTAGCTGGTAGGGTACAGGTTTCATCCCAGGAACCATGGGTTTTTTAGGTTCTATTAAGTGTTCACTGTTTTTGCTTTTATTTGCACACTACTGTGAAACACTTTAACTCTTTAACTTCCTGCTCAGTCTTTGAGTCGCTATTTGTTAATCAAGAAGGTGCTGAACTTAACTCAACCTGATTGTGCCATCTCTCCCAATCGGCAGAGGTGTGTTAGGCTAAAAAAATCCACTACAGGTCACCGAGTCTTTTAATACATATGCTGTTTACTGTTCTCATCCATAGAGGAAGCAAGCAACAAGTAAACCATGCCACACATGTGGAACATATCATTGTGGAATGTAAGCTTATTTTATCTACATATTATAGTTTCAGAGGTTTTAATGAACAAAATTCTGTAACTTTACACAGCAAATATATGTATAAAAAGGATAAAAAATGTGTTACCAAACGGTATAATTGTTTTTTTGTGTGTCTATGCTAAGCTAATGTAATTAAAATTCACTATGTGCTTTATAATTATTGCTCCAAACAAACAAAAATTTGTTAAAGGGTTAAGCAGCATTGTAAATGTATAAAATGTTCTACAATAAGCAAAGCATGTGTGCTGAGGCATTTCGCTATTCTTGCATACCAGAGATGTTCACAAGTCGGGTCTTTGAGTCCATATAAAGAATTTTAGTGTAGTCTCTCTGTTAGGGGTGTCCAAAAATCGATTTGACTGATGATACTAGATATACAAGACTGTGTTCTTATGATATTTTGAACAAAACTGTAATGAAAGAAAATGATTGAAAGAAACTGCTTGATGACTATGAACTGCTTATTAATGACACTAGAGCTGGGGGGCAGGAGGAGTTCTGGAGCAAGGTGTTAATAGGTCCTGATTCTTTACAAATGTTGATGATGCATTGTCACACCTCCATTAAGCATGTTGTATTGTATGTTGTGTTGTACTGCAGTATTGTAGTGTGATATCACTATTTAATGCGTTGTTACACCCCTACTCATTATTAGTTTCAGGCACTGAAAGAATGACACTGTAGTAATGAATGTGCATGATAATACAGGTGTCACACATACATTCATCGTAAAAAAAAAAAACCCTGTTGCACCCAGAAGGAAGTGTTGGACTGCAGTGCTATTCAGAAGGAAAATAAAGGTTACCAGGAGCAATAATTAGTTATTAGTTATTTAGGGCATTAGCTATTATATGGGCAGTATTTATTTAGCTACACATACAGATGTAGTATCTCTCAGTATGGCTAACACAACATGCTAGATATCTCAGCATGGAGTTGCTGTTTTTAATCAAGTCTAATTGAAGTTGTGGGTCCGTTAATTGCAAGAGCAAAGCAAGTTGTGAGTCAATCAACTTGAGACACTGAAGTTTATTGGTAATTTGAACATGTATTAATAATAATAATAATATCTTATATTTGCATGTAAATTGTAAATCAGATGTATTTTTCCCCACATACCTGTATACATGTTACAGAAATTACTGAAGAATGTTCTAGTAGTAGTATAGTGACTCAGTAGGATAACTGGAACTGTAGTCACTACCCCCTATAATAAGAACCTCTGTTGTAAATGATCCATAAGTGTGGTCTACATCCATAGCCACAAGTAGACTTTGTGAAGACAACAGAATATTACCTGAGTGCCTGTCACACACAGTAAGTTACTTTTACATGGACGCCTATTTGCTTTCTGAACGTGTAATTTCTTTAGCTTACTGAACTTTGAAAGAAATGAGTATGAAATATTTAGGCATATTCTCTGGCCAAAATGAGCTTCTTCTCACACTTATCTATTCTTCAGCAGTGTAAATCTTAGCAGTATCCAGATTCATGAATAGAACCATCTGTGTTTCTTTTCGAGAAGACATTTTCATTTTCAAACTCTCACATTGATCTCAGTTACCTTTCTCCACAATGCTATTATGCAAAGCATTTGGACATTCAGCATGAGCTCCTTTGCATGCTTTTGTTTTAATGTCCTAATTGAATGTGCTGGAATTTACAGCTAAAAGCCCCCCCCCTACAAAACCACTTTTTCAGACCTCTGGACTCATTATCATACTGCACTCTAATGTGCATGTAAATATAGTTCTGGGCTAATCCAAATTCATTCAGTTTTTGAGAATTAATTTTTATGGTCTCTGTTGTTTGCATTACTCATTATTCATGTTTTTTCCAGGCTGACAAAGTTCACTTAATTTGAATTGAACTCCTTTACTTAGCTAGCCACTGGTTAAGCAAATCTCACTGCCCCTTTGCTAAAATTCTAACCATATTTATTTCAGTGCTATTAAATAGTTTCCTGGACTACCTAAACATAACCCTGCAAAGAGAATGGTTTAGTGTTATTGTACAATATTGACTTAAAAAAAATTAACCCCTTAAACTCCTTAAGGGTCTGTGTAGTCCACCCTTCAGTTCCTCATTCTCATAACTACAAAATGTATACATTACTTTCATAGTAGATACTGAATAATTTACAGTAGTTACTGAATCATTCACAATGGTTTTTAATTAATGTATAGCAGCTGCTCAATGTGTGTGTAACGCCAGATAGACGGGCCAGATGAGAGCAGAGTTAAAAGGTAAACAAAGTTTATTTACAAAGCAGCAGAGTAAGACAATACACGAAGGCATCAATAAACAAAAGTACCAAAACAGATACGGGAATACCTGAGGGCGAGACAGGGCCAAAACCAAAATACAGTCCAATATAGGAGACCGGAAGAGGAGTCCGAGAGACAACCAGAAACAGAAGGACGAGACGAGAAGCAAAAAACGAAACTTAAAAAAAAACAAAAAAACGGCAGGAAGCAACAACATGAAATCAAAAAACCGCTCAGTACAAACATGAAACCAAAAAACCGCTCAGTACAAACCAAATAGCGCAATACCTCGCGAAAAGGCAAGGAAGATGAGATCATATAAATACAAACAGACTGATTACTTGCGGGTGAGAGAGGTTAGAATTCCGGTGACGTCGAGCGAGAAGGTGTGTGATTGGTGGAGATGGGGCATGTGACCGTGACGTCATGGAGCGGTGTATTCTGGGGATTGGAGTCCGAAGGAGCAGCGGAGACGGGGGAAACACCCGAAGCGTGACAATGTGATTGTAATTACTGAAAAATTCAAAGCAGTTACTGAATATTTCATTGTAATTACTGGAAAACTTATAGTAGATACTGATTAACTTATAATAGATTGTTAAAGGGAACACTTAATATTTGTGTACCTTGTGTGCCTTGCTAAATTTCCTTCGGGATCAATAAAGTATCTATCTATCTATCTATCTATCAGTGTCTTTAACAGTCTACATGCCCAACACTATTATGAATACACACAAATTTGAATTATAAACCACATGGGAATGTTTTGATTATTATACAGAAAAAGACGAAAACTTGTAGGCCACCATTGTTCCACTGTGATGATGTCATATGGGTACACTGAATACAGTCTTATTGAAAAAAAGTCTAAAGTCTTGTTAAGTAATGTCATACTTGAGGTGAAGCTGAAAAGGCTGCATGATATATTATAGTTAAATAACATATTGTCACGCTTCCAGGTTTTCCCGGCTCCTCCGCTCCCCCGGACTCAACTTCCCAGAGGGCATCACTCGATGACGTCACACCCACATGTCCCAAGTCATCCAATCAGCCCCGCTCTAGGTCTCCTGAGTTTTAGCCCAGCTGTATCCAATTAGCTCCAGTATATATGCCTCTCACAAACACTTCCTCATTGCGACGTTTTGCCAAACCTAGTTTGTGATTCTGAGCATTTCTTCTCTGTGTATTCTGATTCTGGTTTTTGACTCAATTTTGTTTTTTGACTTCCTCTTTTGCTTATCCCTTGTTGGCTTTCTCTTTTACCTACTCTTCAGCTATCGACCTCTCTCTAGTTTCTTTGACCATTCTCGTGCCTAGCCCTTCCACTTTGGTTACCTCGCTCCCTGTCTACCCTGGTTTTGACTGCCGCCTGTCCTTTGACTTCGATCTTGCCTTCTCCCTCAATGTTTGTTCGTCTATTGTTTCTGTGCTCAATTACTTACTTGTTTAATAAAGTCCATCTGGCTTTTAGCTCTGTGCACGTCTGTCCTGGTTCTTTGTTCCTGACACATATTTAACTCATTGTTCCTTGTCAAGAGAGAGGGAGTAATCAGTTGACACACCAACAAACATGGCATCCTATTAGTAAAAGAAATTTGTCTGTTTTTAATATTAAAACAGTTGTTTTGCCTGGTTTATACAGCATACTTGAATGGTACCGTACATGTATACAACATTAGGACCTATAAGTGTTAACAATCTGGGTTCCCTTTAAATAAGTCATTGGAATTACTGCACAGTTCATGGCATATACTGAACAATTCATAGTATATATACTTGCTGTGGTGACTGGTCTTGTAGCTTATAAAAATTAATAAAATAGACCTAAAAAGCTAGAATTGAGACCAGTAGCCAAATAATAAGTCTGTGGTCAAAAGAGTTAACTGTTTAATATTTAACAGTACATGTATTGCACATTTGTAATACATACTGTGTAAGTCACTGAGGACAGTAAGGCACTACAGATTTGTAATAGATTTAAAGGTTATGTTTTAGTTAAGCAATGTCTTACCCTAACTTCTATTGACAGTAAAGCCATTTTCAGTGAATGGGCACTCTATTTCAATTCAATTCTTTCAGGCCTCTTCTAAGAGCAGGCAAAATGGATTGTGCGCCAACTTCATTGCCCAGAATAGTAGTATCGACCATTTGCAACCAACAATAATCAACAGTGATAACTCAGATGAAAAAAAGCTATTCAAGGCTAAAGCAGTATGTACCAGTACAAAGCTTTTGATTGATTCAGATGGCTCTTTACTTAAGCCTTAATGGGTACCTTGAATGGCTGTTCGGTAAAAAGGCCTTTTCTCTGCTAAGGACAAGGATAGATTCTGTTGCTTCTTAAGAGATGAGAGGGGTCATTTCTCTTCAGAGGGCATTGCCCAAATGGCTATTCATTTCTCCTAGTCTCTCTTTTACTAAAGGAACCATCTACTATCCCATTAAATAGGAGTGTTGGGGTAAAGCCTAGACATGTTAGGGAAGATACAGTATGAATTACATGACATGAATTAAATAAATCAATGATATTAACATATGAATTGGTTCTTGGCTTTGAAGTACAGTCCCAGAGAGAAAAAAAACATATGTAATATATATATTTTTTAATGTTTATTCACATTTGTGCATTTCATTTACAAAACTAGGTCTTTGTCAAGTCATAAGAAGTCATATAATTAAACAGCCTCTTTTTGTTACAGTGCCTGATGTACACTAATCATCAAAAGAATAGTTGCACCCAGAAGGAAGTGTCAGATTGCAGTGCTGTTGGGAAGGAAGATAATGATTAAAACGATAAATGATAAATTTAGACTGATCTGCAATATATATTCAGCTACATATACAGAAGTAGTGTCTCTCAGTATGGCATCGGGCTGCCATGTTTGCTAACACAACATGACACCAGGCCTTCTGGACATGGCAACAAAGCATTCATCTTGGCACTTATCACAGTGCCTCCACACACTGATTCATTGGTCATCTCCAGCAAGACAAAAGTAGGACTTTTCACTGAAGATGACCAGCTGCCATTCTGAGTCACTCCGTGACACTCTGACACAACACCATTGCAGTCTTTGGTGATGTTGACGTGGTGTTAAGGACATTTGTCATAAAGGTCTGTGTGCATGTAGTGCAGTGTCCAAGCAATGGTGCTGGCACTCACAGGATGACTCACGGAAAGCATCACTGCTCACTGAATGTCTGCAATCATGGCTGTTGGGTCAGTCAGTGATAGCGATAAGGCCTGTCCAAGTTTCATTCTTGTCTGTTGATTCCTTCTGGGTGCAAACTGTTTGTGCAACTAGTCTTTTGATGATGAGTGTATGTACATGAGCTCTGTTCTGATTGGCTGCCTTGTACTGTGCCTCACTCAAAAAGCAGCACAAGCTGCAACACTCCTTTTCACTTCAAAGTAAATGGGCTGTGCTGACCTTCTCTAGGCTGAATAGGTGTACATATGAAAATATGGTGGTTTTGGTGAGATGAGAAAAATCACAGAATTCAGAACAGGCTGTTTTTGCAGCCTTTTTTCCATATGTTGACTATTTATATTAGGGAATTATGGTTTGTGTTAAAACTTCCACAGTGTTTATATATTACATCAAACTCTTTTATTGCCAAAAATGTGAGGGAAATCTGGTTTTCCATGATATGGGCTCTTTAAACCTGCATCAACTGTTCTTCAGTGAGCTTAAAGACATTCTTCTGTGGCATCGCTCCTAAGAACCCTTTTTGGTGCCTTTCTTTGTAAGAGTGTAGGACCTTTAAAGAAAACTTTATTAAAGCTGAGATTTAATTTAGATTATGAAAATGTGCTTTTGCTAAAAGCTCAGAGTGGGAAGACTTTAAATACAGGCCTGAGGCATGGTTGGCACTGGCCAGTGTCTTTAACAAAGAAACAACAAAAAGGAGTCCCTTGGAGGGAGAGAGAGAGCGTGTATGCATTTGCATTTACACTTGAGTAAGTCAGGTCAGTCCTTTATGTGTATATACATATTGTTCTGTCTTCGGGATACTTCATTATGCTGATACTTCCCTAGTCACTTTTTGCCTCGCCTGGCCTTTCCCTGCCTGGTTTGGCTCAGCAGACAAACGCATCTACGTTCCCCTGCCTTCAAGAGTCAGCTTATATAAATGATGAATTATTAATCAGGCAAATTTGGGAAAGCATTAATTTTTTACAGTACGAGGCCCGTCTATTTTGCGATTTCATATGGAAACAGAATCAGCATTTCATGCCGAATGGAAGAAAACAGTGGGTGGGCAAGACGGGGATGAGGAATAGGGCGGCTGTGAAAAGAGTTTGACTGATCTTGATGGTGCATGAGACCTCTTTTTAGATCCGGCTCCTGATGTCGTAGCTGAGGAGAGAGGGATTTAGCAAGTGTGCTATTTTTCTTCTAAACGTGTTGCATGCAAATGAACCAAAACTGATTTTAGCAAGCTGTCCATCAAAAAAACATTAAAATAAGCATGTATGAATGAAGACTTTCCATGTAAGCAGGTCATGCTCCATGACTAGGTACCAAAACAACTTTAGAATTCCGTAAAACTTCTACTACTGCGTGCAAAGTGATCTCGTGAGGACTCGTCTCCTGAGAACTGGGTCAAATTTTGATCATATTGCACACCGTTTTTACTATCCAGCTGTCATACAATGGCAGATCTCAAGTTCAGTATGGAAATGTATGCGCTGTAGCTGTCACAAGCATGAGCCAAGGAGAGGCTTATCATTTTTCTGATCTTAATATTTGGTTAGATATCATCTTTACATCTATGATGTCTTCTTTTTCTCTGATATCAAGAGGGAGATGCAGATACCCAGATGTGATACCCAAATATAACCACACTAATAATTTGCCCTGTGTACTTCAGAAGTGCTGCTTTGTGAGTTATTTGTAAGTCATTATGTGAAATACAATAATAATATTATTAACATGTTTTCACAAAAGTATACATTTTCACACAAATGTGTGTTTGATGATGCAGGCTGGATCTTATACGGTGAATTCAGAATTCCTGCTAACGCTAAAGTAGGTGAGCATGCTCCACAGCCAAATAAACTTATCATCAAAAGAAAAGTTGCACAAATAGTTGCACCCAGAAGGAATCAACCGACAGGAATGAAACTTGGTGGGTAGGTTTGACATTGTGAGACATGCAAATGATAAAGTTTCACACTTGTAAGCAAGGACAGGCCTTATCAATGTATCTGATTGACCTAAGAGCCACGACTGCCGACATTCAGCGAGCAGTGATGCCCTCCATGAGTCATCCTGTTAGTGCCAGCACCACTGGCAGATGGCACGCAGACCGCTATGACAACTGCCCTCAACACTGTGTCAACGTCAACTGTCATGAAGTTACTCTGAATGCTAGCAGATTATCTTTAGTGACAAGTCCCATTTGTCTATGTGCAGATGACCAGCAAATCCATGTGTGGAGGCACCGTGATCAGCGCCAAGATGAAAGGTTTGTTGTCATGTGTCACACGTCCAGAAGCTCTGGTGTCACTCCACCTCCACCCCTACCACAAAATCTGCTGGAACTGTGTGTTAATATTCAAGCTGCATGGGATGGATTATCGAAGGACACCATTAGGAACCTCTACAACTATTTGCGGAGATGTCTGGCATGTTGCGTTAGCAAACATGGTGGCCTGATGCCATATTGAGAGATACTACTTCTGTATGTGTAGCTCAGTAAATATTGCCCATATCAGTCTAAATTTATCATCCTTTTGTGACGATGGACAAACAGAATGTGACGCGCGCTGAACTAAAAGCAAGGCACAGTTTATTAAACAGGTTGCACTGAAACACAGCAACACCAAGAACAAGGGAATACAATCAAGGGCTAAACTGAGTCAAAGTCAATAAACAGGCAGGAGTCAAACCAAGGAGACAATCAGACCAGGCAGAGGTATCAAAGGGGATAAACCAGAAGAGAAAACCAGAGAATCAAAATGGAGTCGAAAGCCAGAGTAACAAGATCAAACACAGAGAGAACGCTCAGTACGCAACAGAGTGGCAATACTTCGCAATGAGCCAGTGCGAGAGAGAAGTATTTAAACAAACAGACTAAATTAACATCAGGTGGACAATCAATATTCGGGAGACCGAGAGCGAGGCAACGGGGTGTGATTGGGTGAGGAAGAACACGTGACTTCAGGTGGATTATGGGAAATGGAGTCCAGGAGATCGGAGGTGAGAGGAGAACTAGCAGGCATGACACCTTTATTGTTCCTGGTAACCTTCATCTTCCTTCCCTAGCATAGCAATCCGACTCTTCCTTCTGGGTGCAACTATTTTTTGACGAATGAGTGTATTTGTGGTTGGACAGCATGATGCAAAGAGATACATACTTTGTACAGAAATGTAAAACATTTTTTCACACAATATTATAACCACTCTAATAATTTGCCCTGTACACTTCAGAAGTGCTGCTTTGTGAGTTATATTATATATGAAGTAGGTCATAAGATTGTCATGTTCACTAAATGCTTTTGACAACTAAGTACATGCTTGTGTTTGATGATGCAGGCTAGATATCATATGGTCAATCCAGAGTTCCTGCTAATGCTGAAGTAGGTTAGCATGTTATGCAGCCCAATAATATTCTTAGCAGTTTATCTATTATTCTCTTCTTAACAGTTTGTCACCCTACCCAAATAAAACCAGTGGGTTCAACCCCCTCAAAACCTTAAAACTGATATGTGACATTAAAGAAAAAGTAACTTCTTAAGCACACATTTTCTGCAATTGAGTAACTAAGAATATTATGATTTTATGTGTGTACAGAAGGTATGTTGGCTAATTATGTACTGACTAGCATTTTTGAGTTTTTGGGGAATTGGTCACTGTAGAGACAGGTGCTACTGAACCATTACGTCTTATGTGTTATGTTATGATGAGTCATTTGTGAAACAAAATTCGCATAGGCTGAGTCAGAGCCATTGGATTTTAAGCTAAAGTCCAAAGCGGTTAAAAATCTGAACCAGAATGATTCATGCATCTTTCAAAACGTACTGGCTGTCTCACAGTGCATAAAAGAGCAAGCAGATTTGTGATCTCATGATGCAAAACAGCACTTGACACTACATCAAGCCAAGAATCTTCTGACACCTCAAATAACACTCCAGATCCAACATGCCAGTGATGTGTTTCACTTTACATTACAAGTAGCCCATTACATTACTAATCTTCGGAATGCTTATTCAGCCCTGAGAGTTTTCTGACTAGCTTTGTTCCTCTGTTTCTGTTCACTTCTGTGTTTGCTGCACACAGCAGTCTGGAACAGCCTAAGATGTCTTCTCTCTTCCATTTAAACTGCAAACTTAAACTTACTCTTTAGGATATGAGACTTTTACTCTTTAGGATATGGGAATTAGTGAATGTGTAAATGGTCACTGGTCAAACAACTTTGTTTATATCTCTTTAGAGTATGTTTTTTTTTTAAAAAATGTATGAATTGTATGTTGTTTCAGTGCTAAAAAGAATTTGAAAAAATGGTTACATGTACATACAGCTGTCTGTGTACCTCATTTTGACCATATGTTTGAATGGGACACTCATATTACGTTTTGGACATACCTAAATATAAAAGTCTTGGTTCACTACATTGCTAACTAGTGTATACAAATTGGTTGCATAATCTATACGCAAAGTAAAATTTGAATCAGGAAGATGCCAACAGAAGACCTATCAGAAGAACTCTCAATAACTTCTGTAATGATTGACAAACTTAGAGTGACACGCACTGAACTAAAAGCAGAGCAAGGTTTATTCAGCAACCAGGCAAACATAACAAAGGGGTAAGAGTCAAAAACCAAACAATCCAATAACCAGCAACCAAAACAAGAGGGAGAACCAGAAAGGAGATAACCAGAACACAGACAGAATCAAAATCAAAGTAAGCTAACAAGAAGAACCATGGCAAGACCGCTCGGTATGCTACAGAGTGGCACTACTTCTCAATGTGTGGACGAAAACCAAAGGTATTTAAGCAAACAGACTTGATTACAAACAGGTGTGTGTGGTTAGTACTCTGGGGATGATGAATGGAAAAACGGGATGTGATTGGTGATGGCGGACATGTGACACTGATGTCATCAGGTGGTGGGTTCTGGGAAATAGAGTTCGGGAGATTGGAGGTAGAGGGGAAAACCCGGAAGCGTGACAACTACCTTTAGATCCCTCATCTATGACAACAATTGTTCATGATTCCATCATATGCACTATGCTATTTCAGCCACACTGTCACTGACAAATTCTGCCATAACTCACTGAGCTCATCTATTCAGTCACAGTGAACAAACTGACACACCAACAAAAAACTCACACATTACAGGGGCAATTCATGCATTCATGCCCGGACCATCAAATTATAGTTCCCTGGGCACAAATGTTTGAAGGGCCCTTATCTGGTAACCTTTACTGATAGCTATGAACTTTTTTATAATGTATTTACTTTGTCTGGTAAAGAACTAAAGGTTGCAAGTGGGCTATGCGGCATCGCGATAGCAGCATACTAATGGTGTAGAGCATGTCATTGCTACAAATGTGCATTTATTCATTTTTTAGACCTGTCTACATCTAAGTAACATCAAATAGATTGTTTCTTTGTTTTCCCCGGTTCACACCATCCAAACGTGGAAACTAAGCTGTAAAAACAGCATATTTTGAAATCACTGTTTTTGTGATGCCATGCATGAAACCATCTGGTTTCCATATATCCACCTATTCAGCCAACACCAGATCAGCCCCGCCCATTCATGCTGAAGGCATAAAGAGTGTTTCAGCTCCAGAATGCTTTTTGAACGAGGCAGGACAGCCAATCAAAACAATGACAATGTCAGTCTTAAACACGCAGTGACAAGAACTGCTTGTTTTATTCTAAAGGCTAAAAGATGTTGAAGAATAACTGTGTTTTGGTACATGAAATGTGACTTTATGTACCAAAACACAGTTATTCTCCAACCTCCAATCTTTATACGTGGACCCTGTGTAAAAAAGACAATATAATGACTCCAGGGTGGGGGTCCTTTTATTTAATAGTAATATGAAAGAAATAAGCCTCCTGAGGCAATGATGGGAAGGTGGGTAAAATCAGTAACATAATATGTAACATAATAATGAACAGACTATTATTTTCTAACAAGCAATGTCATTTTAAGAACTTAACAGTAAGGACTGGTACAGAATTCAACTGTACTGTATGTGGTAATTTGTATATTGAATATTTTACAACTGTGTTAGTCAAGCTTTTGGAACAGGAACCAGCAGTCATGATTTTACAGTGCAAAGGCTCCTCTGTGCCATTTGAGATTTATATGCTTAGCTAAATTTGTCCTACATCACGTCCTTTAGGCTAAGAACCTCACTCTTGCAGGGTAGGGGCCAGAATGTTGAATGAAACCACTGAAGCTATGCCATTCCCAGAATAAGGATGCTGACCCCCTCAGTTTGTTAAGTGATTCTTTCATTCTTCAACTTCAGGTAATGAATTATAGCAGGTCTGAGCAGTATATGGAGTTTTTACAGTATAGTGATATATTTTTAAACCACATTTACTATGAAACAATAGCATTTATATCCATATAGTTTATATACTTTGAGCGTGAAAATACACTCAAGTGCAAGTTTCAAGTTTATTTGTCATTTGCACAACAGGTCAGGACATTTATGCATTGAAATCCTATTGGGAAGGAAGATAAAGGTTACCAGGAACAATAAATTACGATAAATTTAGACTGATATGAGCTATATTGAGCTACACCTGCAGGTAGGGCTGCCATGTTTGCTAATTGGAGTAGAGGTTTAGAGGTTCCTAATGATGTCCTGTGATAATCCATCCCATGCAGCTTGATTATGCAATTCGGGGTGGACTCGCTGCCATTCTGAGATACTCCATGACAGTCTGGCACGACACTATTGCAGTCTTTGTCAACATTGAGTTAACGGCAGTCATGCTAATGGTCTGTGTCCATGTAATGCTTCATTGTAAAGCCGTCTACCAATGGTGATGACCCTAACAGGATGACTCATGTAGGGCAGCACTGCTCATTGAAGGTCTGCAGTCGTGGCTGTTGGGTCAGTCAGGTACAACAGTCCAACAGCCCATCCTTGCTTACGTCACATGTACGGCCGAGCAACTATTGTGCAACTGTTCTATCAATTCTGAGTGTACATAACCTGTTTCTTCTGTGACGCTGTGCCAGTGTTTTCATCTCTTCTCTTACACTATCTGCTCAACACCATCCCTCTGCTGAAAACTTGGTTTGTAAAAAGAAAAACAATTGTTCAGGGAATTAGAGAGGGTTCAGATTAAAAAGATCACATGGTCAGCAGAACCATGCCATCTGGAGAGAATTCCATAAACAGGTAGCATCCAAAAGTTTATGGTCTATCTACTCTATCTACTGTAGTTCTGCTCAACCGACAGACACCGTTTCGCACATCTCAGGGCAGACCCCCAAGCATGAATTCCATGTTGGTCTGACCCGCACTTGTCTGTTTGTGTTTTTTATTCCATCCCTTGTTTCTCTTATAATCCTTTAAGTTGCACAGCCATTCCACATTTCCTTCAGGAAATGCACTTTTCTAATTTGTATTATTGTTGGTATCAGCAATGATACCCTACTGGCTTTGTTAGTGACCTTTTCCATTCACTGTACCAGTCTGCTAGCCCTAAGAAACAAGTGCTACTTGGTATGGCCAAAAAAAACCCAGCTCCCCCTAAGAGCTTAAGATTTACCCCAGGGAAGAGAACCTACCCATTAGGTTAGGTGCCTTCCAATATGTTTTCTGTTCCCCAGCTGACAAGAGTGTGTTGCCCTGGGCTAGCTTACGGTGATGCTTTTAAAGGTCCAGTTCACCTGACTCTATGAATACACCTCACACTTTATATGGATGGAGCTGCCGCACACTTAGTACATGTATCAGGCTTGACATCTCTGTCTGATGCCACACGTTTTGTTCTAAGTTTTGTGTTTGAGGATGTTAAAAAATCTATATCTTGAAGAGAAGAAGACTGTGAATCAGTCTTGCGTTTCTAGGAACGCTGACATTTTTCCTATTAGAAAGTCACCCCTGGTTTTGGCTTGACCCTCTGAGGGAGCCATTATTTGCGACCAGCTCAGTTGGAGTCCTGAAAGCACTTTCTCGAACATCAGCCTCTTCTGCTCCTTGCATTATTTATAACACTGGCCTTTGGGGAAAAAAAGGAGGTTCAGACTTTGATTGCTCTTGCAAACCCTTTGCAAGCAGTGCAATGAAAAAAACAAAGAGTTAAAACTTAATATCTTAATACAAAGGGACAGAGCTGTTCATTCACTCATTTTCCCATTGGGCAGCATCTAAATAATTCCATCATAATGGGCTTCTCGAATGTAGGCATAGTCCAGCCAAACATATGCCTCCATTTTATAGCTTCTCATCATGTAGTGGAGAAAACTCTCAGGGAAAGCGAAACCCTAAAGGCACTGTTACAAATTCTTACTTGTGATAACGAGGCTTGTAATTTTAACTTGCTGTGTTTTATTTCCAAGTACTACTTCAAGTAGCAGCGAATGCTGACTCTGTTACTTCGTAGTGAACAACCAGTACAAATTAAGAAAACTGAGCCCATATAAAGAAAGATCTACCTCCATCTGACAAAACCAGGACAAAAATTCAATTAATGTTAGTCTTGGGATATTAAAAAACTCGGCTGCAGGTTATACTGAAGGGGGGAAACTTACAATTAAGAGTGACTCCAAAGAACAACAGCAAGCATTTTTAACTTTTACTTTATTTACTTTTGTTTGGTTATGACATGTTTTGAGATGAATTAAAATGGTGTGATCAGTTGTATCAAATAGCACTGCAAAAGGAGTGATATAAAAGTTCTCAGCTTACTTCTGTCTTTGGATGAATCCCAAATGCCTCTCTACTCCCTATGTATTGCACTTGCAACAAAGGTTTCAAGTTATATTCATGCTGTACAACTCATCAGCTAACATTTAGTTCACTGTCTGGGTGTAGGAGTCGTGGTTTTATGACCTATGCAGTGGAAATAGGGAATATGGAATCATTTGAGATGATTCTAATTCTATTGGCTAATATTGTTGCACATGTTGCACATGTGAAGACTTTAAGTTTCAAGAAATAGAATGCATCTGCCAGCAGAATAAGACTACTTCCCTAGATGCATGTAGCATTGTTTTTTATGCAGCCTGTGAAGATGGAAAAATAGCAGGAGATATGGCTTTGTGGTCCCATTGCACAGCATATGTTCAGTTTTCATAAATTAGGTAGAGCTGTGGTCCAATATGGAGTCTGGGGTAGTAAGGAGCAGGTGTTGCTTTATAGGCTACACCCTTAAAAATAAAGGTGCCAAAAGTGGTTCTTTGGAACGATGCCATAGAAGAGTCATTTTCAACTGAGTGGTTTCAATTTAGTGCCTTTTTGTACCTTTCATTGAACAAAAACGGGTTATTCTATTACATTACATTGACCTTTACATTGTGTGTCAATTCCATTATGAATGAACCAACAGAAATGGCCCATATTACTTGAAAACAAGGAAGACTGGTTATAACTTGCATTTCTGCATTGATTCCTAAATAGAATATGGCTGCCTCAAGGCCTCAGGGTCTGGATGTCTCGTGATCCAGACCATGAGGGAACAACGACTTCAAATGCATATCAAAACATTTTACAAGAAAATAAAGGGCAGCAGTTATAGACGTTTTAACCTGCCTGTGAGCCCTGGGGTTACAGCTGGTCATGGGCCCTTTGGGTCTACGTATACACAAAAACCACACACATGCTACCACTGCCAATCAGTAACTCCTGCCGTCTGTTCCTGCATGAACTTAAACCCATAACCAAACGCTTAAAAGTCATGGCTGGAAATGTGCTCAGAGCAGGCAGCGTATTCGCAAATTAAGCTGAAATTTACATTACATTTAGTGCATTTAGCAGACGCTCTTATCCAGAGTGACTTACAACCATGCTTAGTGTTCCAGCTGTGAATGTTTTGAAGGTAGTACAAGAAGGTTAGAGTCTAAAACTCAGATGCTGCCCAAACAAGAGCCGAAACCTAGAAAGAAGAATACAGAGTTGAATACAGCATAAGTGCACCAACTAGAAATCCCAAGCCAGCGCTCATACCTAGAGAGAAGAAACATTAATCTCAGTGTAAGTGCCAAAACAAAGCATTACGACATCTATTAGTCTTTATTCACAAGTCCCTTACAAAGAGATGGGTCTTCAGTCTGTGTTTGAAGACAGTGAGAGAGTCTGCTGTTCGGACAGCCAGTGGGAGTCTGGGTGCCAGGACAGAGAAGAGTCTGGAAGCTACTGGAAGCCAGTGAAGGGAGCGCAGAAGTGGAGTGAAATTTGCTTCACCAAGTTTCACTTTAAATGTTGCCCCAACTGCTGCACCATTTAGTTTGAAAGGGAGAATTTAAATAAAGATCTGGTGCATAGGACAACATAACTAGCTAGCTAAGTTAAAACATACATCTAAGCTGTACAGAGCCAGACAACACAGCAAACCTAAAACAAAACCTGAACCTGATCACCAAAGCCAATTACTAATCGCTTCCAATTAACCAATTCAGCTAATTAAAATGTTCTTTCCACATTCGACTGTATAACCCTGTGGTCAGTCTGGGTAGGCCCAGGTTATAGAAGGGCAATAAAAACTGCAAGTAAATCAGGTGAACCCTGAATAGCTAACATTATAACTGTTTATGTGTAAGCTGCAGCCCACATAAGCCTGTGCATTAAATCGCCCATGGCAGGAGTCCATGACCTCAAACTGAAGGGATGTTGGGTGATGGGTAACAAGACAATGATCTCAAGCACACAAGTAAATCAACTACAGAATGGATAAGAAAGAAAAAGGTTTATGTTTCGGCCTGACGATAAGCCTACCGAGATCTTGTGGTACAAGCTAGGTATTGCAGAGATCTAAGGTTATAAACCATGTATAAATAGTCTTCTGGGCAGTACCAAGGCCTGTAAACTATATCTCTCAAAATGCATCTGTATACACCTCAAGCAAAGGAGAGGTGAAGGTAGTCTAAAGAAAAAATGATGGTTCACACAGAGTAGTACTGCGCTCAACGGCATTGGCAGTGAAAGCAGTTGGGCTTGACAACAGGCTTTGTGAATATAATCCCTCCTCCTGTGAGTCACTGGACTTTAAAACACTGTTTGCTTTTGTGTGAGTTAGGACTGAACCTGGGTATTTGGGTATTTGGATATTTGTTCATTGGATAGGTCTTTGTTTCTATTATTGGGTTTTGGATATTCCCTTTTCCCCCTTTTTTCATCAGTAAAGACAACCTACAAATTACACTCTGCTACACTCACTCACGTCAAGAGAAAGACAAAATAACAACCCCAGAACCTGTACACCTTTTTTCACAGTCACTTCCTTGTTTATTCAGGCACCACTGTGGGTTAAAAAGGGTCCAGGCCCAAACCTCTACTGTTCAGCACATTGCAGTTCTATGTTTATTGTTGTTTAAATCGAGCCCAAAAAAGTAGTCANCTGCTACACTCACTCACTTTCCTCTTCTCGTTGTCATCACAAGGAAAGCGTTAGAATGATAACTGACATTTTTTTGGTAAAAAAGTAAAAGTAAAAAGAGCCTCAGCCAGTGCAGTAGAGGCTATGATCTGGATGTGAAAGTTGCTACGTCACAGCTTAATATATTAAATACCGCAACCCCCCCAAGAAAGTTTCAAACATTGGCTTGTGATCAGTGCTGAATCTCCCGAGCCCCAAAAATGTTATTCAGGCCTGCCCTAGTATGTGCATAATCCTTAGTATTGGTTGTTGATTTCTTATTCTGTATATTGTTGTACTGTAGCCAGTGGTGGGCTCTGCAATTGTCAATCTTAAGTACCCTAGTTTGTCCAGATTACAGACACCTGTTTGCCTAATGTTTCTTCTGAAATCAGGGGTATTAGGGAGTTTACACTTACGACTTTACACTAGATTTGGTTACATTCAACCAAAAGAGCATTAGTGAGGTCAGGTACTGATGTTGGATGATTGGATGTTTTAGATCACAAATGGCATTCCAACTCATAGTAACTAATTCAATGGCCCAACGCTTTAGAGGACGCAGTTGCCACTGCACATAGGGACCAGTGCTGGGGGCTATACCCCTCTAGACATGTGTGGTTCTTATGCAGCTGCTCCTTTTCTGTTGGCACTTCCTTAATAAGTGAATAAATTCACCTTAAAGTAGCTGAATTCACTAATTAAAAGGAGTATCTGAATACTTTTGTACTTAAAGAGTAAATGCAGACTCTTAGAAGTCGACATACACTCCTCATCAAAAGAATAGTTACACCCAGAAGGAGGCGCCGGATTGTTTACCAATGGTGCTGTTGGGTCAATCAGGTACAGCGATAAGAGCCGTCTGGCTTACGTCACTTGAATATTCGCATGTCTCACAAGGTCAGACCTACTCACCAAGATTCATTCCTGTCTGTTGATTCCTTCTGTGTGCAACTATTTTTGTGATGATGAATGTATTTTTTGCCAATCGAATTCCCTAAGTACGTCTCTTTTTGCTTAACGTGAGATGCTTGTTTTTTTTTTTTTATTATTTCAGCAGCTAAATTGCTAGGAAATCCATTGACAAGTTTAGAGCCCAGTAGAATGTAGACATACTACTATATGTTCAAGGCTACCAATCATGAAAAGGCAAGAATAACAGAACATGGTTGATGGTTTGGAACTGAGTGGTACTTAACTACATACATTCATTTATTCATTCATCTTTTGAGTCACTTATCCTTCTGGGTCACAGGGGGTGCTGGAACCTAACCCATCAGACATTGGGCCGAAGGCAGGACTTGACACCCTTGACACCCTGGACCACAACTCATCTTCTGTTTAATTTTAGCACTGCATGCAATTCTCAGATTTGATGCAAGCTACAGTGTTTTGGGCTTGCAAGGTCAATTTCCATGGGATAAATAAATCATGTGTAAATACATTTGGAGTGGATGTTTCTGTTCTCAAAGGATGCAAGCAGTGCAAAGACGAGTGTCTTTTCGAATCTAGGTCACTGGAGAAAGAGAAGAAGCCACCATGTCCTCTGTAGAGGCAGACAAAGAGGCCTAGAAATGGGGGGAATACTTAAAAGGTGCTGAAGTGTAGGAATGACGAGAGCATGTTTCTTCCATTTCCTTTCATGAGGTCACACATCGACTGGGGAGAAGAAAAAGTGGGCAAGACAGAAAAAAGCATGTACGTTCATGTGTGGTTTGCTTCTGTTATTTTCAGTTTTTTTTGCCCATGCACATTTGGCAATTCTGAATAACTGTATAATTTCTGTACATGCAAGAACAAATATGCAGTAGTCTCTTAGTCAGCAATAAAGGTGCCACTGTGGAACAGTTTTTATAGAACAATGATTCTGAATCCTGGTGTCGGAGTATGTGCCCTGCCCATTTTAGAGCTTCTCTAAACAAGCCATTCCTGGGGTGAACTGGGTGTTAGAGAAGGGAAACCACTACAACATGTTGTAATCCAAGACTAGGATTGAGAGCCACTCCCAGAAGAACCTCATTTGACTCCCTAAAGAACCTAACAACGCATGATTCTTTAAAGGAATACACCAGCATTCTGTAATCCAATGTCTATTTGCCATCTCTATAGTGCAGATTATTTTCCACAAACTAGGGACAGCAGGGACAAATACAATTGATAGTCAGCTCTGTGGTGGTAAAAGCTGCAGTGAGCAGACAGGAGGAAAGAAGAGAATTAATGCACCAGCCCTAAAGTTTATTAATTGTGTGAAAATAATACATGAGATTAAACCAATTCCACTGTAAGACTGAAATACAGGCTCATAACACAGACCAGGTAGGTTTCGAGATCTACCCTCTCTGATAGAAAAGGGCTTTAGTGATATGCGCAAATCTTAAATTTGTAGATATTTTACATTTTTTAAGATCAATGATTTTTTTAAAACTGCACTTTGTTAGAAAAACTAGTTCAAGCCGCAATTTGATTTTGCTTGTTAAGTTTTAACACTACCACCTGTCAATTTGACTGTGAAAGACATACTGAAATAAAGACTCTGATTGGTCCTGCCAGTAAAATGGAGATTATTATTGTTCCTGTGGCTCAACTAGAGAATCTATTTGGTCCTGTAGCTGAGAGAGAGACTCTGGTTGGTCCTGTTGCTGAAATGGAGACTCTGGTTGGTCCTGTCACTAAAATGGAGACTCGGATTGGTCCTGCAGCTCAACTAGAGAATCTATTTGGTCCTGTCACTGAAATGGAGATTCTGATTGGACCTGTCGCAGAAATACAGATTATGATTGGTCCTGTAGCTCTGATTGGTCCTGTCTCTGAAATAGTAACTTTGATTGGTTCTGTCGCTGAAAGGGAGACTCTAATTGATCCTGCAGCTCAACTGGAGACACTATCTGGTTCTGTCGCTGAAATGGAGACTCTGATTGGTTCTGTCACTAAAATGGATAGTCTGATTGGTCCTGTAGGCTAAATGGAAACTTTAAATCATGTTTTTGCTAAAATGGAGATTCTGATTGGTCCTGCTGCTGAAATTAGAAGCATATCAAGTATATTTTTTTCCACAATGACTGCAAGTTTGGCACAAGTTTTTACTCTTGTAAAGGTTAAAGGTAATATTATACATCAAATCTTGTAAGTGCACGTATCATTTTTGAATCCAGATATTGTCCAGTTGTAAATATAAATAATTTTTATATTTATTCCGACAGCAAATTTTCCAGTTTCCGACGCCACTTGAATTCAACATCAGCCAGAAAGTGGTGGGTCATGCCCTAGTACTCTAAAAAGTGGTGGGCTAAATGACCGCTCGCCCCTGTGGTTTCAGCAGTCCTGAGCTGCACATTGCTCAGAAGCATATGTGGAGATTTTCATTTTCAGGGAATCCCATTTATTATACCATTTGTTGTTAACAATTTCTCCTTTAAAATTTTAACTCATTTGGTCTATTTTGTAGCAATTATGGACTACCTGTTTATTTATGCAACTACTGCCCTTAAATGGGTTGTTACTCAGGCTACTTTAGCCCAGCTTTGTGCACATCCTTGTGCCTGAAGATATCTTGTTTACCTGCTGCCTACAAGTTTAAGCAAAATTCTGGGACAACTTCCATTTTAGAATAGATCCATGCTCTAAATGGCTTGTTAGATACATCTGCTTGCTGCTAGGCTTTGACTTCTCATCTGATCTGACTGATAATACTACTGTACAGAAGCACAAACAGCCAGAGCCAGTTAAAGTTGTTTAAACTATCTGTGAGAGGTGAGATTCTGAGGGCTTTTGTGATTTTAGTGTACGGTTTTCATCAGACTGTCTGTGTAGTTCTGTGAGCAGAGTGCCTGCAGATAAAACTCTGATACGCAACAAAAAACGTCTGCAGTGCATACATATCTCACACCTCCACAAACCACAACACCTCCGGTGCTAGTCAAAGGCCCTGTTAAGAAGGTAGATTTTATTGCTTCTTTAAAAATATATATGCCTATTTTGAATTTGATGCCAGCCAGAGGTTTCAAAAAAAAGTTGGGACAGTTTAGCACTCGCTTCATCACCTCTTTTTTTTAACAACACTCCGTAAGCATTTGGGAACTGAAGAGACCAGTTGCTGTAGTTAACAGGATTTCAGCTGGATAACAGTGTCCTTCGTCATGTTTCCGTTTTATAATGTGCTAAAATGTTTTCAGTGAGGGACAGGTCTGGACTGCATGCAGGCCAGTTTAGCTTATAAACTCTTTTACTACAGAGCCATTGTAATAGGTGCAAAACTGTTGTTAGTACATGCAGAATGTGGTTTGCCATTAACTTGCTGAAACAAGTAAGACCTTCCCTGAAAATGACAAAATCTGGATGGCACCATCTCCAAAATAGCAACTTTACAGAAGAGGTCAAAAACCTAATTTCAGTGTAAGTCAATAGAGCCAGACTTTTTTCCTAGCAATTTTGGGCCATTTCTGTTGGTCCATTCATCATGAAATTTTGTTCAAATGATGCATAAAAGTAAAAATCGACAAAAATGGAGTTGTTTTTCTTTGGACAGTGACAACATGTTGCTCCAAGACCTGTATATATCGTTTAGCATTATTGGTCCCTTCACAGATGTTCAAGCCATCCAAATGAGTTTGGTTCCCACTAGCATTTCTGGATCCTGTTTTTATTTGGTTTCTTCTTTAAATGGTAGAGTTTTAACCTGCACTTGTGGCCTATTTGTAACACATAGCTGACATAAAATTTAAAATGGGCATATATTTTGTAGAAAACAATATAATTTCTAAGTTTCAATATTTGATATTTTGTCTTTTTACAAATTTAAAAAGAAGTTAAATGATTTACATATTATTGCATTTATAGTTGCATTTTGCACATAAAATCTTTACTTGTAATGTAAGTCAATGGAACCAGGGCCATTTTGGAACAATTCTTTTGGTGTTCTACACACATAAATGACAAAAAATTACTATTATAGAGTTACAGTTATATATGCAGTTGTGCAATAGCCTGCTGTCTTACAACAAATGTATCTTGAAACAGTGATTTTCTGTTCTTTTCTAAGCACAGGCAAAAACATCTACATTATTGTCCTTGGTAAGTGAATGTAGAAATGTGGCAAACAGAGATTAGGCAAAAAAAACGTAGTGCGTTCCTTTAAAGACGAAAAGAAAGAAAACCATGGGTGGTGCGTTTTATGGACCACCCATCCATTTTTTATTTGTAAAATTTTTATAAATGTACTTTGTATTTATGTGTGTAAAATTAATACATATCTAAATCATATATATATATATATATAATGTGAAGTGTAGAGACAGATAGAAAACAAGGTTAGGTACATGACCTAATATATAAATGAATATAAAAATAAATAGTTTCCCATTAATGGATGATGCACATGAAGTTCCAGGCAAGCAGCACATAGACCTGGGAAGCATTGTTAGAAGTGGACCTTTTCTGAACGCACAGCCGTAATAAGCATCTTTTGTACACATCATCCATTTTTTCCTAAGCTGTTAAAGAGATAATGTCTGCATCATTGGAGGACACCCACAGAGTCACATCTCTCAGAAGTACATGACCCATTTAAGTAATGGAGAGAAGCTAGCACCAGTCTCTACACAGCAGGATGCTCGCTTAATGAAGCTGCTGCATTATCAGTGCTGGGGAGAAAAGAGGATGGTAGGCAGATAGACATGCTTTTGTACCATGACGGTAATACTACATGTCTAAGAGGTGTGCTTTCATAGAATTAACCTATAGTATGAGTGGAATATTTCGTCTTCCTTGCTGTGAAGCATCAGTGCCTAATGAATGGGTTTGGTAATTAC
>CM067488.1:27820920-27905244 GCA_034552555.1 Semaprochilodus insignis
GTCTTTTCCAATGAATTGGTTCTTCACATAATATGTCCAAGATCCATTTTGGTTATTAGGTTTGAACTGAGATGTGAGGCTTGAATTGGTTCAGGATCCCTTCGTTTGTTTTGTTCAAGTTTCAAGTTGTGGTGAGGCTAATGTTAATACTCTTCAACTAAAAATACTAAATAAAAGAGAGATTAAATATACAAAACACAAAAAATACAAAATATACAGAGACATGTACAATAACACACTGCCTGGCCAAAAAAAAGGTCACACACTCTAATATTTCATTAGACAACCTTTAGCTTTGATCGCGGCACGTATTCGCTGTGGCATCGTTTCCATTAGCTTCTGCAATGTCACAACATTTATTGCTGTCCAGAGCTGCATTCATTTTTCCCCAAGATCTTCTATTGATGATGGGAGATTTGGACCACTGCACAAAGTCAGCACATCCCAAAGATTCTCAATGGGGTTCAGGTCTGGACTCTGTGGTGGCCAATCCATGTGTGAAAATGATGTCTCATGCTCCCTGAACCGGTCTTTTACAATTTGAGTCCGATGAATCCTGGCATTGTCATCTTGGAATATGGCCGTGCCATTAGGGAAGAAAAAATCCATTGATGGAATAACCAGGTGGTTCAGAATATTCAGGTAGTCGGCTGACCTCATTCTTTGGGCACATAACGTTGCTGAACCTAGACCTGACCAACTGCAGCAACCCCAGATCATAGCACTGCCCCCACAGGCTTGTATGATAGGCACTAGGGATGATGGGTACATCACTTCAGACGCCTCTCTTCTTACCCTGATGCGCCCATCACTCTGGAACAGGGTAAATCTGGACTCACCAGACCACATGACCCTCTTACATTGCTCCAGAGACCAATCTTTATGGTACCTGGACAAATTGAAGCCGTTTTTGCTCCTTCGCATTGTGCATGTGGAAATGCTCTTACTTTCACTATTAAACACTTCCCTGAGTTCTACTGCTGTTTTTCTACGATTTGATTTCAGCAAACGTTTAAGTGATCGCCATTCACGATCATTCAAGATTTTTTTCCCGACCGCATTCCTTTCTCAAAGATGATGTTTCCCCACCGTCCTTCCACTTTTTAATAACGCGTTGGACAATTCTTACCCCGATTTTAGTAGTTTCAGCAATCTCCTTCGATGTTTTCTCTGCTTGATGCATAGCAATAATTTGACCCTTCTGAAACAGATTAACATCTTTTCCATGACCACAGGATGTGTCTTTCGAAATGAGAGGCTACTCACTGTTACTCATCAGGTAGAGTTAAATAACTTGTTGGCAGCTGAAACACAATCACCTACGCAGTAATTATCCAATGGAAGGCTGTTAAATCCAGGTGGTGACCTTTTTTGGCCAGGCAGTGTATATTACATCGCTGATATATAATGCATATATTGCATATATGTCATAGACTCCTATGTCAGATTGTTTTTCATCAACTTCAACTCTGCGTTCAAAACAATCATCCCCCAACAGCTCATTCACAAACTGGACAGGCTGGGGTTCAACACAGCATCAGAAGAGCTAGAGCCCCCACCCCCATCATGTGCACCTTCTACAGAGGGGGCCATCAAGAGCATCCTGACCAGCTGTAGCACTGTGTGGTATGGGGTCTGCACAGCATCCTGCTGCAGGACCCCCCAGCGCACTGTGAGAGCAGCTGAGAAGATCGTCAGCACCGCTCTCCCCTCCCTTCAGGTATGGCACCCGCCTCACGCGTAAAGCCCTCCACTTGGCAGGAGATCCTACCCACCCACTACACAGCTTTTTCAATCTGCTGCCATCAGGGAGGAGACTGCGGAGTCTCTGGGCTAGGACCAGCAGACTGAGGGACAGCTCCATCCACCAGGCTGTCATGATGCTTAACTCTCTCCCAGCTCTACACCACCTTCCCCTTCTGCCCCCTGCACACACAAACTCAGCACCCTGACTCCCCCTCCCCAATTAACACCAAACTGTGACTTTTTCAAGAACTGGTGTGCGCTCCTCACTTAAAACAGCCTTAATGCTTTTCCACTTGCACTGTTTATACTGGCACTGTCATACCCACTTTAATCCTACATCTTAATTCTGCTAGTACACACGTCACTTTATCGTCCTTATTGTCTTCAGTGTCTTACTTTCTCATTAAGTCTATCTCAGGGCCCTTATTTTATCGTATGTCTTGCGTTCATCTATTTTATGTTTAATGTTTATTGCATTCATTATACTCTTGTTTTAGTTGTAATCTATTTGTCATTAAATGTTTATGTGCTGCACCTTGGGTCGGAGAGTAACGCAATTTCAATCCTCTGTATGTCTTGTACAATAAAACTACTTGACTTGACTTGACTGGATATATCAGTGATATTGTCCGTAGCAGTGATATGTTATATTAATAATAACAAAGTGACATAGTGCAATGGTATTGCTGAATGGGATTGGTTTTGTTTGCCATACCAGGTACTCTCAAAAGTTTTGAGACCACAGTTCAAAGGCATGAATATTTTTCCTGTGTCACTTGCTTTATCGTCCAGCTTTCACATCCATAAAGAATCACAGAGAAATTTAGTCTTTTGTGCAGGCACTAACAGGATGATAAATCATGAAGGGCATCACTGCTCGCTGAATGTCCGCAATTGTGGCTGGTGGGTCAGTCAGGTACAGCGATAAGTCCCGTCCTTGCTTGAATCATTTGCATGTCTCATAATGTCAAACCTACCTACTGAGTTTTATTCCCGTCGATTGATTCCTTCTGGGTGCAACTATTTGTGTATCTATTGTTTTCCACATTTTTTTTTTTAGCATTTGTTTGCTGTGGTCTTAAAAAATATCAAAAAGCATTGAAAGGGATTAAAAATTGTGCAGCAACCCTCACATTTTACAGTACAAATTTAATATTTAAATATAGTAATATAAATATTCCCTTAGGTTTTGCGTGCATTTAAGAGTTGCTGCTGTTTATACTTTGGCAAATGCTAAAAAAGCTAATTTTATTTTTTTGGGGGTGGGGCGGGGTTTGGGGGTTGTGCTGTAATGTATTCCATTTTAAAATTATGTGTCTGTTGTTGCGTCTAATCAAATCAAAGCACATAAAGTACTTTGAAGGCAAATACACTCTCTCTTATGCACCCTGTGCCCGACCCCCCACAAGCCCAGACATATTTTGTGACTGACAAATAATTAGCATGAGGCTCTGCCTTCGGCCCTGCTTGCTGTTAAGTGTGGAATAGCTCAGAATATTCTCAGGTCTACAGTTCATCCTGCTGACTCATTCTGTGCCTAATCCAATGTGAAATTATCAAGGCGATTTTATGGACATTCCTTTGGATCTGGTGTCCTTATTTGTATGTGACCTCTGAACTCTAATCTAATCTCCAATCTCAGGGCACCGCCCTATGAAAGGGTAAAGTACAGCACACAGTCCATGCTAACATGTTCTTCAAAGCTTCTCCAGCATCAGATCCCCTCAGGTAGCGACGCATTTGTTGCAGACCAGTGGTGTTGCATTTCCTTATCAGCAGCCCTCTCTATGCCTGCTGCCCCAAGGCCTCAGCACATGAAATTGACTGCCACTCACTCTCTTTGAACTTCTTGCCAACTTAGCAGTTAACATCCTTCCCATTTGCTCTCAGGCCACAGGAACCAGGGTCCTGTGTCCCGACAGACTTGTTAGCGGTGGCCAGCTGAGTGCAAGAGAATCAAGAGAATCCCCACTCGTCGCCTTATTTGTCCTTTGCAGGCAGAAGTGTTATGTAATTATATTAGCATAGCCGCGCTCTCAGTATTAAGCACCTATGTTTAGCCATGGCGCCACACAAGCCAAATGCCTAGAAGGGAACCATTTGTTTGTGCAAGTTTAATGTTTGGCGCAGTGTTCCATTTCCTAAGGATAAGCCATGTATGAAATATTCAGCGGGTGCTGTTCTACTAATTATTCGTCTAGTGCTTTTGCACTGTGTTTAATAATTTGTTGTCTTTGAACTGTGATAAGCCAGGGTCAATGTACTATCACAATATTACTTTATCCATACTGTTTATCTAAACTACTACTGATTCCAAGAACCTTGGAATTAAAAAAGTTCCTGCTAACGCATTTTATTGCTTGAAATACACGGCTGCTATTAGTTTAAAAATATGTTTGTAAAAAAAATCATCCATCTTCCAGGACCGGTGCATCGAGTAAAGCATCATCACGGTTTGTGTTGGTATGCTTCTCTATAGTGTTAGCATAAGATGGATCACAGAAAGCGCTCAAAAGTTTGGCTCCATTTTGTGCTAGAAAACAAAAAGAGCAAAAGTCTGGAAAGCCTGTTGCAGAGGAGGTTGCACCTCCAATATGGCAAAACATCTAAGGCACCAGCACGACATTCAGTTGTAGCAGTCTCCTAGCCCGTGTGCTATATTAGTGAGCTCCAGAGACAGCGGCAGCACCTCGCTAGCACTTCCAGTACGGTCAGCCTCAGATACCCCTTTCTCTTTAACAATGAATTAGAATCAGAATCAGAATCAATAACATTGAAACGATACCACCCCTAGAAATATGTACTGTTGTAATGCATTTTGTGCAGTTCATCTGTGGTTGTGCACTGGCGACTAATATTAAAACAATATCTACAAGCCACTAATACTTAAATCCGGGTTAACACGTACATAACAGACAGGTGAACAGAAATGATTTAATCTGCCATGCAACTGCAATGAGCTGCAATGACTCCTCCATCTTGTTTCATGATAGTCCACATCTTTAGTGCCATTTCACCAGACCTTTTAGATTACAGTAGTTAAGATAGGTTAAGTAAACATAGCTTCAGTAAAATCCAGAATAGGTCTATAGGAATTTGACTGAAAGTCTACAGTCAGCAATGTTGCATGTTATGCATCACATAGAAGTAAAAGGAAACAGCATCCTTTACTCAATTTTTCCTCCACTTGCTTGACCAAATGAACGCCATGGCCAGAAGTTGCCTAAATTTCCCACATACATTTGAATAAGCTCTATATGTAAGGAACCACATTCTTGGCAAGTACCAAATCAGGGTTAACAGTTACACAAAAGACAACTGAACATAAATAACCTAACCTGCCATGCAGTTGCAGGTTAATCCAAAGGACAATACAAAAAAAACCAAATGGTTACAGTGAAGCACCTTGGTACTGAAGTTGACCCAACCACCGAGTTTTATCTCGTAATATCCTCAAAACTAGAACAGTAGAACAGGATTTCCCTCCACCTCATCCATTCTGCTGGCCAAGGAGTTTGCCACCATATCAACTGAGATAGCGGCCGAAAGTGACTTTCCGTGGCTTAAAGGCTTTTTGGGCTGGTTGCCTGAGTGACACTACACCGCAGCCACATAGCTTTCCAGGCTGAGGACTTTCCCCTGCAGCCAAGGACTCTTTCAGAGGTTTTGGGCCAGTGTACAGTGTTACACTGCAACAAGCCTCCAAGTGCACATACACCAGGTCCTGCTGCCAGGTATTGAAATGTTATATTGCTACCTTGTTTCTTTTTAGACACATGCTATGACAATACATCACAAGGCACTACAAATTCCACTTGCTTGTGTGTGTCTGTCACTCATCATTCCTTTTCTCCAGTACCCTGTGCTGCTAACTGGACATAAACATAGCTTTAGTAATAGCCAAAATAACCCTGTAGCTCTATAGGAATTTGGCTAAAATTCTAAAAGTCTGGAGTCCTCACATAGATGTAGTAGGAAACAGCATCCTTTAATCCATTTACCCTTCACTTGCTGGACCAAATTAGCTAACCATGACTAAGAACCAAATAGGCAGAAAAAAATTAAAAGCATTTAATTTGTCTATAGCAATTATGTCATAATTGATATGCAGTTTAGATAAAGAATTTATTTACACTCATCATCAAAACAATAGCACAAAAAGTTGAACTGAAGGAATCGACCAATAGGAATTAAACTTGATGGCTAGGTTTAACATTGTAAGACATGCGCATGTGACCGCAAGGACGGTTTTATCAATGTACCTGACTGACCCGACAGCCACGACTGTGTACATTCAGTGAGCAGTGATGCCCTCCATGAGTCATCCTGTTAGTCTCAGCCTTTGGCAAATGACAGCACAACGCAGGACTACATGCACACAGACCATTACGACTGCCGTTAACATCACGTCTACATTGCCAAAGACTGCAATGGTGTCGTGCCAGACTGTCATGAGTCTCTCTTTTGACTTGGTGGAAACGACCAGTGAATCCATGTGTGGAGGCACCATGGTCAGCACCGAGATGAACGGTTTGTTGTCACATGTCACATGTCCAGAAGGCCTGGTGTCACTCCACCTCCACCCCTACCACAAAATCTTCAGGAACTGTGTGGGAACATTCAAGCTGCATGAGATGGATTATCACAGGACACCATTAGGAACCTTTTCAACTCCATGCCGAGGCGTCTTGCATGTTGCGTTAGGAAACATGGCGGCCCGACGCCATACTGAGAGACACTACTTCTCTATGTGTAGCTTAATAAATATAGGCCATATCAGTCTAAATTTATCAGAATTTATTGTTCCTGATAACTTTATCTTCCCTATTAGCAATCTGACACTTCCCTCTGGGTGCAACTATTTTTTTGGTGTTGAGTGTATTTAAAAAGAAACAATACATATGGCTCAGAACTGAATACAGATACTAATACAGATGGCCCAACGCGTGAGCTTCTCTGAATTACTGAGTTCAGGTGTTTCAGCCACCTCCATTGCTCAAAAAATCAAGCACATATGCTATGTAAAATCAAGCACATAGCCATTTATTCTTCCTAGACAAACAATAGCAGTCATATCCATCATACTGAACATCTTGGTGACTTTAAACATGGTACTGTTTTAAGATGCCGCCTTTGCCTTTGCTGCAAGTCACTTTGTAAGTCAGCTCTGCTAGACACTACCCCTGTCAACTGTAAGTGCTATTATTGTGAAATAGAAGCATCTAGGCACAGCAACAGCTCATCCACAAAGCAGCAGACCATGCAGTCTCACAGAGCAGGACAGCCAAGGGCTAAAGAATATAGTAAGTAAATATCACCTGTTCTCGGTTGCTTCACTCGCCACAGAGTTCCAGTATTGGCTCCAGTACGGAAGCAACATCAGAACTGGGCCTCAGGCTAAGATCAGGCTAAGATCACTAACCGCAAAGTCAAGCATTATGTAAAGCATAACACTACTCTAAAGCAGTTAAAACATGTTCTCTGGAGTGATGCATCACCCTTCACTACCTGGCAGTCAACTACATATGGATGCCCATGGTTTTAAAAAGAAACAATACATATGGCTCAGAACTGAATACAGATACTAATACAGATGGCCCAAAGCGTGAGCTTCTCTGAATTACTGAGTTCAGGTGTTTCAGCCACCTCCATTGCTCAAAAAATCAAGCACATATGCTATGTAAAATCAAGCACATAGCCATTTATTCTTCCTAGACAAACAAATATAGGTGTGATGGTCAAGTGTCCGCATATTTTTTGCCATAGAGTGTATTTTGAATAGTACACAGAAACAGATACATATAGTGACATGTCATTACACCCCTATTGTAAATGTCTATCTTGGACAATGCTTGTGCACAGCTGCCACACTGCCTGGCAGAACTGATTGGACATACAATCTACCATGTTTTATCATGAGTCTGAGTTTGTCTCCCGGAGACAGACAGAAAGAGAAACCATCCCCAGGAGTTAATAGATACATACTGCTACAACAGTATCCCATTTATTCAGCAGATTGCACAGTGATGTTGTTTGAACTCTGAGCTGAGGTACTGGAAGACTGTATGGAAACATCCTACAAAACGTGGCCTTGTTGTAAATCAAACAGATACAAGAAAGGAGACACTGCGTTTGCTGTAAAGCTATTATCAGCAAAAAGATTCAGATTTTCACTGTGCACTGCGTGATACCTTTAAACATCAGAAATGAAAAAGAGTCAGAAGTGAAAAGGAATGTAGGTTCCCTGTGAACACATATCAATAATTTCACCTTATGAATAAAAAGGTGTCGCACAGAGGAGGGTGAGTTCCCTGTTTAAGTCAGGTCTCCTCTCAAGGTTTGCTCACGCAGCAGCTGCGGGGGTTCCTACACCATCTTTATTCCTAGCAGCTTGCTTATCCCTGGGCTTGCTTATCTGGGGTCTCAAAGCATAATTCTGTAAAACTGCTTTGTGACAACGCTGAGCGTAAACCTTGATGTGACCTCGTAGGAGTTATATACACTCATCATCCAAAGAATAGTTGCACCCAGGAACAATAATTGATGATAAATTTAGACTGATATGAGTAATATTAATTGAGCTACACATACAGAAGTAGTGTCTCTCAGTATGATGTTGGGCCACCATGTTTGCTAACGCAGCATGCCAGACGTTTGGGCAATGGAGTTTTTGAGGTTGCTAATGGTGTCCTGTGATAATCCATCCCATGCAGCTTGAATATTCTCACACAGTTCCTGCAGATTTTGTGTTAGGGGTGGAGGTGGAGTGACAGCAGGCCTTGAACAAATCGTTTATGTTGGCACTGACCAAGATGTCTCCACACAAGGATGTGTTGGTCGTCACCACCAAGACAAAAGTGGGTTACTGAAGATGACCTTCTGCAGTTTTGAGTCACTCCATGACAATCTGGCACAACACCATTGCAGTCTTTAGTGACGCTAACATGGTGTTAAGGGCAGTCGTCGTAGCGGTCTGTGTGAAAGTTGTCCTGCATTGTGCCACAGGCGCCAGTGGTGGTGACACTAACAGGATGACTCATGGAGGGCATCACTGCTTGCTGAATGTCCATTATCATGGGTTGGGTCAGTCAGGAACCGCGATCATGAAACTTGAATCATTCTTATGTCTCACAATGTCAAACCTATCCACCAAGTTGCAACTATTTGGGCAACTATTTTTTTGTTGTTATATGGACCAGGTGTGAATCTGACCGCAAGTAAAATCATATATATCTGTTAGTGGATTCATCATAGGGAAGATTTTGGTGAGCACCATAGGCCACTAGGTACATTTAAGTGCAGTCAAATGTAGTACTGTAATGTAGGATGTCATTTAAAATGTACAGAGCTGGGGAAAAGGGGCACAGCAAGACATGCAAAACCATTCTGTGCCCCAAAAAAGATTAATCTGGGCACAAATATGTCTTTATCAAGTACTACAGTTCACATTGTTATTATCTTATACAACTAATGAAAGGTCATTAAAATTAGACTGGTTGTTTTGTCCATTCGGACACAAAATACACCCAGCTTTATATCTGCTTGTAGTAATATTAGGAGTAAATGGTAGTTTACTGAGCTAAATTTGAATTAACGTAATAGACATGATAGACCTAATGGCCATATTAAGCTTGCAGCTTATGAAGTACTGCTCCATTTCAGCTTGTATCATCAACTGGCCAATGCAAATAATGAGTTGTTCAAGTTTCTTCCTTGAACAAGTTTCTTCCTTGAACATGTTTCCACTTTATGTATCATTCTAGCTTCTGCTGCTAAGCTAGCAACATACAAGCAGCCAAACCATACATATTTAATCTTTAACTGTATACCACGCAAACACATAGAATGCAGCTAGCATTGCTAAGAACACATGATGCATTGAAAGCAACTGCATGCTTCAATTGGACTTCAGTGTGTAAGTTTGGAATAAAAATGATTTGAAATAGGAAAACAGAACAGCAACTTAGCTTATTATTATTATTATTAGTAGTAGTAGTAGTAGTAGTAGTAGTTGTTGTAGTGTGCAAGAACTCTGAAAATGGTATTCATATAAAAAATTGGCAATAAAATAGGCATGTCTCAAACATCCACTAGCACTAGCAGATCACCTGTTTACCCTGCCGTATATCATTTGTAAGCGAAGTTATTTATTAAGTACTTTAGATGAATACAGTCTGAGTTCTTACTGCATTCTAGTCATTGCATGGATTTGTACAATTCCATCAGCAGCACATCTGTATTTATTTATTTTGTTTAAATAAACTAAGCATTGGATACTAACTATAAGTATTGGAATTCCTCATAAAGAGCTCTGGCAAAAATTTAAACCATTTTAGTAACAACAGATTGTTCATTTGTTTATTTGTGTTTATATTAATATTAGTATTTTATGAACAAATCAATATTTACTGCCCAGCTCATGTTCTCAGATGTCTGAGACTTTTGCACAGTAGTATGATGTATATTGTAGTATTATTTACAATAAGAAGTAATTCCAAATTGTTAAACTGCATAGAGGTATGATGTGACACCAAACGACTAATACCATCCATGAATTATGAGAGGACCCAATCAGTTTGGCATTTAAAGCCCCTGGTAACATGTTAGAAAATATAAGCTCAAAAAATGAGTCACCTGAGACTGAAACATACCTAATAGCGTGTAACAGCTGTGATTCAATTTGCCATGGACTGGACAAGTTTCTGGATGTAGGCCACATCAATGTTCAGACGCTCTAGTATCAAAGAATCATGCAGTTGGGCCAAATTTGGTGGATGCCTTGCCTGGCACAATTCTGGGGAGAATTTCCTGTAGACTGGGATTTTTACCACTGCTGGTAGACAGTATGGTAGACAGCTGGTAGACTTCTTTCACACTATGGCCTTTGGCATGCCTAAATGCAATAACTCCTTTTTGCCAATCATTAACATCTGCTTTGCAACCCCTTTTCCACACATCAAACAAGACATTCAATGCACTGTATGAGCACGTGTTTTGGACATTAAATATGTGTAACAAAATGTACAAAATTATAAAAACAGCAACTGACCACTGAATTAGCTTTTTTGTAGGCATTGCCATGCCACAGAGAAGCTGCGTTTTCTAGCTTTTGATTTATCAAGTCACACGTCTTTAGGATTGTTGAGATCATTCTGATATTTGCAATTGAGTCTCCAGCCCATATATAGTTCCATCCGCTTAGTTCCTCAAATTTACGCCCACTTTACAAATCAAGTCCTCGGCATGGGCACTGAACAAAGCCAAACACTGGAACAATAGAAAGTGAAAAACATCACAAGACCAACAGTAAGCTACACTAACAAATCAACTGATGAGGAGTTTGTAGACCCTTTAGAGGTTCCAGCTCCAGATAACTCATTTTCACGGTGGTGTTGGAATAGGTAGGGTTGTTAGATTAGATGCAGATGAAATGTGCTCTACATTGTGTTGTAGATGTCGCTGTGTCCGTGACATGCTAAGCAACTTAATCCAATTTTGACAAAGCTTTTATCCACTTTACTGGAAGAGCTTTCAAGGAATGCTGGCATAAGTTTACTTAAGGTACCAAACATGCAGGTACACAAATAGATGCTAGACACTGAATTGCTAAACCCAAAGAGAAGGCAGAGCCTGGTTAGCCTTGTGATTGGTAAGGGGAATGCTGACAGCAGCTTCATCACTTATAGGACTGTCTATTTACATCAAGAATATAGCAATACTGGTGATACACAGCTAAAAGTGCAGCCTGGTTTGGGAACTGCAATGCCTCAGACCACAAGACCCTACAGCGAATAGTGAGGACAGCTGAGAAGATCATAGGGGTCTCTCTCCCCTCTGTCACAGACATTCACACCACACGCTGCACCCGTAAGGCCATCAGCATTGTGAAGGACCCCACTCACCCACTCACACGGGCTTTTTTCTCTGCTGCCGTCTGGCAGAAGGTACAGGAGCATCCGTGCTGTCACTGCACGGTTCTGCAATAGCTTTATCCCATAAGCAGTCAGACTTTTAAACAACAGAGACTGAACTAAACCCCCCCACCCCCACGACCCATAGCATTTTAAATCTGTCTGCATCCTATTTATCTTATTTATACATTGCACACTTTACTACCTCAGTGCTGTGTTTCATGTTTCATGCGTGTTGTATGCTGTCTGCATATAACGTCACAGCATGTTCAATTTCTATGCACCTTATTACACATACCTACCTGTTAAATATCTATGCACCTTACACTCATTACCTCTACTCATATTGAGTCATATTTATTGTATTTATTGTACTGTCTTGCACGTTGCACTTTCTGCAGTCTGTCCTGAACTGTATTGTTTTTGTCTGTACCGTATTGTTTTCTGTTCTCGTTTTGTTCCATGTGGCACCCTTGTTCTGGAAAAAACGTAATTTCATTTCATTGTGTACTTGTACAGAGCGGAAATGACAATAAAAGCCACTTGACTTGACTTGACTTGTATGTACAAATGGTTACACATAATTAAAGACTGTTCTGTTGGTTTCAGTAATTACTTGGTACATTAGGGTGCAGAACCTGTGGCTAAAGTTTTTTTTATAGAACGCCAAACGTCCCATCATTAATGAAGTTAAAGACAGTCTAAAAATCAGTCATTGAGATCATCTTGGTTGGTGGTGGATGAATTTATAGTTCTGATGGATGCCAAACGGTATCCAGCTGACTTACTGAAGTGATCAGGTGAGAAGAGGAGGCCAAAGACTGACCTGTTGCTCTCTTGCTGAATTGGTTCAGTTCTCTTTTCCCTTTAGCTCCTCCCTTCTCTCCTCTTTTGTAATAGTATCGTCAAGTTGTGAACACGAACGTTGATGCTATAGGCTAGCGGACTAAAATGGTTGGCTCTTTAGCTAGATCTACAACAGGTCTCTGTAACAACGCCACTCATTACATGTATACTGTGTATACGCTTTATGAGGACAAATCGTGTGAGGGATCAGGGGACTGAGGGCCGGTGGGGGTGGAGAGGGTTTGTTCATATATTAATGGATATGGCTGCACTGTGCTCTATATTCATTGCTCTTTATGAAACAGTCCAACTGACAGGTCAGACTGCTGGAAGTAAAAACTTCCGTTACTCTAAAAGGGCGGTCCGAGCTTGGAGAGGCCCATGGGCCCCAATGTGCCATTGAAACTTACAAACATCCATAGATAATTCAAAGGCTTATGCTATTTACTAACAAGAATTAATTGGAAACAACTCAAATTTTGACCCCTGTAATGACTCACTACCACTTTAATTTGTGAACCAAAGGGCATTTGATAACACTAAGGGAAATAGGCAGTCAAACCTAAAACCACATAGACAATTAAACTAAAGCTGTGCTAATTAATGCAATCCAAATATGTACAGAACCCTTAAAAAAGTGGTGCTAATTCATAAAATCCAAGTATGATACAGCAGTGTCTCAAACATAGCAACTAAGATTCATATACAACCAGACAGTTTCGCCATATTAGCCCCATATTATCTACATGATACTTGCTGTCAGTTAAATTTCACCCTTACAATTGTTATATATTACTACTAAACTATGAAGCTCTAAATAGTCTTGCACTGCAATATCTGAGTGAACTCATCTCCTACTCTAATCCACCATGCCTAGTTTAATTAAAAGGTCTTGGTCTCTTCTTCACTTCCCTGAATAATGAAAATTGCTGCGGGATGTAGAGACTTATAATACAACCCCCAAACTGTGGAATAACCAGACTGTC
This sequence comes from Semaprochilodus insignis, assembly GCA_034552555.1. Taxonomy (NCBI): domain Eukaryota; kingdom Metazoa; phylum Chordata; class Actinopteri; order Characiformes; family Prochilodontidae; genus Semaprochilodus; species Semaprochilodus insignis. Next base: position 27,834,410 of record CM067488.1, read on the forward strand.
TCTGATTTCACTGTGACGGCAAGATACACAATTTTAAATACTAAAGGATCCTAATGGTTCTTGTCTTAGACATGCAGCTCTAGCAAAGAAAAAGGAGTGTATATCCGTAAGCGCAAACAAGGCAATCACTTAGAGTAGCATTCTTGCAAGGGCAGCCAAATGCGCCAGATTATTCTGATACCTATGAGGAACTTGATCACTGAGTATGTCATTTTACCAAACATTTCATACAAGCTCTTAATATTGTTAGTGGAATCGACTGTAGCTTAGCATCTGTAAGTTGTGGCCACATCTGACAAGCTTTAATCACTTCTATGCTGCCGCAATAACGAAGGAATATTTTACCACTGTACCTTGAAGGCCATCAATATCATGAACCCATGAACTGCTTTAGTAGTACTAAATATATCACTTAACACTCCTGTTTTATGGGTTGGTGGCTCACCACACAGTTTTTCCAATTTAGGTGTCTGTATTAACATCATGAAAAACATACACTCATCATCCAAAGAATAGTTGCACAAATAGTTGCACACAGAAGGAATCAACCGACAGGAATGAAACTTGGTGGGTAGGTTTGACATTGTGAGATATGCGAATGATTCAAGTTTCTCGATCGGCCGCGCATGTGACATAAACAAGGTTGGGTTTTATCACTGTACCAGACTGACCCAACAGCCACGTTTGCATACATTCAGTGAGCAGTGATGAGTCATCCTGTTAGTGCCAGCACCATAGGTAGACAGCTGTACGACGCACGCAGATCGTTATGACGACTGCCCCAGCACCATTTCAAACTCGCCAAAGACTGCAATGGTGTCGTGCCAGACTGTCATGGAGTGACTCAGAATGGCAGGGCGTCATTTTCAATGATGAGTCACACTTTTTTCTCGGTGAAGCCGGCAAACGAATCCGTGTGTGGAGGCACTGTGGTCAGCGCCAAGATGAATAGTTCCACCTCCACCCCTACAACAGAATCTGCNTGAACACTTCTCTCTGTAACTGGATCCTGGACTTCCTGACTGGGAGACCTCAGTCAGTCCGGATTGGACGAAACACCTCCAGCACCACCACGCTGAGCACTGGGGCCCCCCAAGGCTGTGTGCTCAGTCCTTTGTTGTTCACCTTGCTGACTCACGACTGTGCAGCAATGCACAGCTCGAACCGCATCATCAAATTTGCGGATGATACAACGGTAGTGGGTCTCATCAGCAAGAACGACGAGTCAGCATACAGAGAAGAAGTGCAACGGTTAACGGACTGGTGTAGAACCAACAACCTGTCTCTGAACTTAGACAAAACGAAAGAGATGGTTGTTGACTTCAGAAGGACAAGGTGTGACCACTCTCCACTACACATCGACGGCTCCACTGTGGAGATCGTCAAGAGCACACCTGGCAGAGGATCTCACCTGGTCCCTCAACACCAGCACCATAACCAAGAAAGCCCAGCAGCGTCTCTACTTCCTGCGGAAGCTGAGGAAGGCAAATCTCCCACCTCCCATCCTCACCACATTTTACAGAGGAACCATCGAGAGCATCCTGAGCAGCTGCATCACTGCCTGGTTTGGGAACTGCACTGTATCAGATCGCAAGTCCCTGCAGCGAGTAGTGAGGACGGCTGAGAAGATCATCGGTATCTCTCTCCCCACCATCACAGACATTTACACTACACGCTGCATCCACAAAGCAAACAGCATTGTGGATGACCACACACACCCCTCACACACACTCTTCACTCTCCTACCGTCTGGAAAGAGGTACAGAAGCATAAGGGCCCTCACATCCAGACTGTGCAACAGCTTCTTTCCCCAAGCCATCAGACTCCTTAACAACCAGAGTTGTTGAATCTGGTCTGAATAATTGCACACGTTTCAGTGACTGGACTGAACGCACACACACAGTCTCATCCTTTAAATCTGTCTACACATAAACTTAAGGAGTAAAATGTTTACACTTATACCAAATATTGACATAACTGCTGCTAAAAACAATGGTCAATGTTCATCTTAAAAAAATCGACATAACTGCACTTTACTGCTCCCACTACCAGTGGGCTATCTGCTCCCACTACCAGTGGGCTATCTGCTCCCTCCCTGTATTTATTGTTTGCTGTTTTGTATATTGTAAATTGTCTTGTAAATCTATTGTATTTATTGTTCTGTGTAGCACCTTGGTCCTGGAGGAACGCTGTTTCGTTTCACTGTGTACGGTACACCACTGTATATGGTTGAAATGACAATAAAAAACTACTTGACTTGACTTGACTTGTATCTACACTCACTGTCCATTTTATCATTTCCACTTACTATATAGGAGCACTTTGTAGCGCTTCAGCTCAGCATGCGTCAACCCAAGTTTATTAAACCGTACAGCTATGGTCCATCTGATTCTCTGTATACTGTGTTATCCCCCTTCTAACCTGTTCTTTAATATTTAGCATCCCCACAGGACCACCACAGAGCAGGTATTATGGACTACAGATGGACTACAGTCTGTAATTGTAAAACCACAATTACAATAACTGGAGCTGATAAAGTGGATAAAGAGTATAGACACATTGAGGTGGTTTTAATATTAAGGCTGATCAGTGTTTACAGGTTAATTTCTTTAAATGCTATGCATTAAAAAGACAGATAGAAGTGATCTGTTCATTCATTTTGTCAAGTTATTTTATTTTTTTATTCTTATAGAAAATATTTGCTGTGTTAAACCATCAGCACACTGGCTACATTAGCAAGCATCTTCATATTATCATATAGTGCTTAGCACTCGCGGTAGTTGCGAGTTGTATCTATATACGTTTGTTTATTGTCATCATCCAATGAATGAAAGTCTGGATGTAATGTCTATTTTGCAGTTGTGCTTTGTTAGCTCTATTTCATTAAAACACTCAAAGCCAGATGTACATATGAGTGTAGCTGCAGCGCAGAATGCGCTGTTGGGACCGCTTTTGGGACCGCTGTATGTACCGCCAATGCGCCTGAATTTAACATTCAGTTTACTAAGGCAGGAGCTCATCACGCGAACTTTGCGCAGCCCCGCCCACAGACCACATGCTCCTGAGGCACAGAGTTTAAAATATGCTGTGAAATAATGGAGCTGTCAACAAAAAGAGAGACAAAAAATACATTTTAATAAATACAGTTGTTTTCCGCCAAAACATGTTATGAAACAGGGATTGCCCACGCACACTGCAGCTGTATCATGTCCTGTGGCATATCTTCTCACACATGTTTGTCAGCTGTTTCATGAGTTTTGCCATGGGAGGTGTAGTTTTAAAGCATTGCACAAAGAAACCGCATTCCAACTTTTTAACCTTCTGTGTGATAAATGTGTGAGGATTCTGCATACAAATGTCAAGAGAACGATAGATAAAACAGGATTGATGGAAAATGCGATGTGGAGAACCTTTCTGAAAATATCCATATATCTAGATGTCTATATCTGTCTATCTATCAGTCTCTCTATCTATCTGTCTATAATAAATATACACTATATTGCCAAAAGTATTCACCCATTCAAATCGTTGAATTCAGGTGTTCCAATCACTTCCATGACCACAGGTGTATAAAACCAAGCACATAGGCATGCAGACTGCTTCTACACACATCAGTGAAAGAATGGGTCGCTCTCAGGAGCTCAGTGAATTCCAGCATGGTATCATGATAGGATGCCACCTCTGCAACAAGTCCAGTCATGAAATTGTCCTCGCTACTAAATATTCCACAGTCAACTCTCAGTGGGATTGTAATAAAGTGGAAGCAATTGGGAATAACAGCAACTCAGCCACAAAGTGTTAGGCCACGTAAAATGACAGAGCGGGATCAGCGGATGCTGAGGCGCATAGTGCCCAGACGTCACCAACTTTCTGCAGAGTCAATCACTACAGAGCTCCAAACTTCATGTGGCCTTCAGATTAGCTCAAGAACAGTGCATAGAGAGCCTCATGAAATGGGTTTCCATGGCAGAGCAGCTGTATCCAAGCCTTACATCACCAAGTACAATGCAAAGCGTTGAATGCAGTGGTATAAAGCACGGCGCCACTGGACTCTAGAGCGGTGGAGACGTGTTCTCTGGAGTGATGAATCAAGCTTCTCCATCTGGTAATCCGATGGACGAGTCTGGGTTTGGCGGTTGCCAGGAGAACAGTACTTGTCTGAATGCATTGTGTCAAGTGTAAAGTTTGGTGGAGGGGGGATTATGGTGTGGGGTTGTTTATCAGGAGTTGGGCTCGACCCCTTAGTTCCATTGAAAAGAACTCTTAATGCTTCAGCATACCAAGAGGTTTTGGACAATTTCATGCTCCCAATTTTGTGGGAACAGTTTGCGGATGACCCCTTCCTATTACAACATGACTGCACACCAGTGCACAAAGCAAGGTCCATAAAGACATGGATGAGCGAGTTTGGTGTGGAAGAACTTGACTGGCCTGCACAGAGTCCTGACCTCAAGCCGATAGCAACGTTTGGGATGAATTAGAGCGGAGATAGGCCTTCTCGTCCAACATCAGTGTCTGACCTCACAAATGTGCTCCTGGAAGAATGGTCAAAAATTCCCATAAACACATTCCTAAACCTTGTGGAAAACCTTCCCAGAAGAGCTGAAGCTGTTGTAGCTGCAAAGGGTGGGCCAACATCATATTAAACCCTATGGATTAAGAATGGGATGTCACTCAAGTTCATATGCATGTAAAGGCAGACGATACTTTTGGCAATATGTGTATGTATATCTGTTTTTCTCTGATTTTCCTAAATGGTTGAGGCAAATGACATCAACCGTTCAAATCGAATCGAGTATAAATCGAATTTTATTGAACAAACCTCCCAATGATAACAGTATTTTTCAAAAAATAAAAAAAACCTCAAAATGCACTGTTCCAAATTATTATGCACAACAGAGTTTCAACAAATTCTATAGGTTGTAAAGAACTGAAATTGGTCATTTGTTGAATTTGCAGCATTAAGCGGTCACATTTACTGAAATCAAAAGCTATTTCAATCAAAAACATCTTAACAGGCACAATTACATATCAACATAGGACCTCTTCTTTGATATCCCCATCACAATTCTTGCATCTATTGAACTTGTGAGTTTTTGGAAGTTTCTGCTTCAATTTCTTTGCAGGATGTCAGAATAGCTTCCCAGAGCTGTTGTTTTGAAATGAACTGCCTCCCACCCTCATAGATCCTTCGCTTGAGGATACTCCAGAGGTTCTCAATAGGGTTGAGGTCAGGGGAGGACACCATGAGTTTCTCTCCTTTTATGCCCATAGCAGCCGACGACACAGAGGTATTCTTTCCAGCATGAGATGGTGCATTGTCATGCATGAAGATGATTTTGCTACGTTTGCTTGACGTCGTTGCTTTGTTGGGACATGGTGGCCATCCACCAACAATCTACTACTCCATCCATCTGGACCATCCAGGGTTGCACGGCACTCATCAGTAAATAAGACTGTTTGAAAATTAGACTTCATGTATGTCTGGGCCCACTGCAACCGTTTCTGCTTGTGAGCTCTGGTTAGGGGTGGCCGAATAGTATGTTTATGTAAAACTGCAAGCCTCTGGAGTCCCCCCAACCTCAAGGTATAGGATCCTCCGGAGGCTTGCAGTTTTACATAAGCACCAGCAGCTTCAAATACCTGTTTGCTGCTTTGTAATGGCGTTTTAGCAGCTGCTCTCTTAATCCAATGAATTTGTCTGGCAAAAACCTTCCTCATTATGCCTTTATCTGCACAAACCCGTCTGTGCTCTGAATAGTACTGAATAGTACTACTACTACTACTACTACTACTACTACTAATAATAATAATAATAATAATAATAATAATAATAATATATAATCAGGATTATGAAACTTTTCATGTTTGTAAGTGTAAATGCTTCAATAAATAGCTGTAAAGCAAAAAAGTGAAATATTATGTAATTATGGTATTAGTTATTTAGTTTAGTTATTAGCACATGTGTTTAGCTTGTTTAGCCAGTTAGATATTACCATCCAAACAGTCAAACAGTTATTTGGGATAAATATTTTAGAGGCAATTTAGAAGCTGAACTGGGGGAAAATAAATATTATCAAATCAAACCAGTTTATTACTTTATTAATATTAATATTTACAAAATGATTAATGTACAGAAATGTTGTAATTTTCATGGAAGTTTCATAGCTCTCTGTGAGCTGGCATGGCCCAACCTTTAGGAAACAATAAGTGCATATCCCCGCATATGAATTCAAAACATTTTTATTGAAATTGGCAGAATAATTAAAAATGTACTAGATGCCATAAATAAAATATTTCAAATATATTTCAGCAGCACTTCCAGCATCTCCACACTTTTTGCATGGCCCTCCCTTGAATACATATGTATGAGGAGAAGATGCACATATTGCCCATTGAAACAGTCAGTGTACACGCAAGTTTCATGCATAACAAACACACGAGCAGTATGTGTCCGAATTGCATCTGAAAGGCTTTGTTCATCGGGCCTCGGAGTATACTCAGCTCAGCAGGTCATTGTGTACAACGAGTTAAACGTCAAAGAGAGCTATATGTGTCCACACTGCTGGAGCCAAAATTATGGTAAGCTAAAATCGTTTTATTGTTCAACCACAGAGATCTGCTGCTTTTCCCCCCTCTTTCAAATGCTTAATTAGCTCATTGCTCACGGGGGACTTAATTATAAATGGATGTATCTTGCAGTTTGTCAAAACATGCACACAGGAAAGGATTCATACCGAGACTTCAGCTACTCGGACCCGTCTGACAGAAGAGTTCAATGAGGACGGCATTTGTGGAATGATGAAAAAAGGTCTTTACTACTACGCCGCCTCATTGGAAGCTTAGACCAAACTGTAGATTACACAAGACAGTAAGTAAATCTTCCTGACACTGGCCACGAGGGAGACAGAGTCCACTCTCCCAGCCTGACATGTGGGATCAATCATGAGAGTGATTTGCAGCTCCTCCGCTAACTCACGTAGCCAGTGCCCCCACCATGTAACTTTATCATCCCAGTGCCTGAAGTCTGTGACAGCACAATCCATATGCTGTGCGCCTGGACATGTACAGTCTATTTTTACTTCAGCTAAGAGACACATGGATAATAAGATAATGAGGGAGGGCTGTCATAATTATTAAGAAAGACAAACCCCATCAAGCAAATCACTTTTGCCAGAATATTTCATTTTAAAGGAACAATATGTAAGATTTTTTTTTTTAATATTAAAAGATTCCAGCATTATCTAAAAGTACACTCATCATTGAAAAAATAGTTGCACCCCATAGGAATCAACTGATTCAAGTTTCAGGCTCAGCCATTCATCTGATGTAACAGGCTTTATCACTGTACCTGACTGGCTATATAAGTGAAGTATGCCTTGGAGAAGAGTTCGAAAGCAATTTGAGCAGTTGGAAGAGTTTGAGTGGGGTTGCATCCTAGCGCATCAGAAAGTGGGATATCAACGGATTGTGCACCATACCGGTTATTACCATGTGGATATGACCATAGCACACTGGTGGGGGCAGTGGTTACAAGAAGGCATGCACCAGCGACATGAAGGATCTAGGAGACCTACACAAACCACAAAGAGAGAGAACCGACTAATTATTTTAGACAATCAGTAAGCAGTGATGCCCTTCATTAGTCATCCTGTTAGTGCCAGAACTATTGGCAGACGGCTGCATGATGCAGGACTACATGCACACAGACCGTTACAACGACTGCCCAATGACCATGTCAACGTCACCAAAGACTGCAGTGGTGTCGATTGTCATGGAGTGACTCAGAATGGCAGCTGGTCATCTTCAGTGATGAGTCCCACTTTTGTCTTGGTGGAGACAACCAACAAATCTGTGTGTGGAGACACCGTGGTCAGTGCATCACATGTCCAGAAGGCCTAGTGTCACTCCACCTCCACCCCTATTGCAAAATCTGCAGGAACTGTGTGGGAATATTCAAGCTGCATGGGATGGATTATCGCAGGACACCATTAGGAACCTCTACAACTCCATGCAGAGGCATCTGACATGTTTAATAAATAAACAATAAATATTGCCCATATCAGTCAATTTTGAATCATTTATTGTTCCTGGTAACCTTATTTTCCTTCTGAACAGCATTGCAGTACAACCCTTCATTCTTGGTGCACCTATGTTTTTTGATGATGAGGGCGTCTATGTGTTGTGTTGCAGAGTACTGAAGTTAGCATGCTAACCAGCTAGCCCCAGGCCCGTCCTGTCTCGTACTACCACTTAAAACCTCAGATGGCAATAGTGAGTCATTGTAGCATCACCCTCTATCCATCAGAGACGTCTGGTCTCGGTTAGATTATTTAAGGACAAGTAGCCAATGAAAGTAATAGTAAACACAACAAGGGCTAATGACCAATATGACTGCGGCTGCCTGTCCTCTGCAGTAACCAATTTCCGGCAGTAAACGAAAAGTGATATAAATAGAAACAAAACATCCAGTTAACTTTGACTTTGCTTTCCACACTCTTGGCGAGTAAAAGGAAGTTTAATCCTGAACTCGGAACATTTCTTACAGATAGTGAGGAACAAACAACAACAGTTTTGTCTTTTTTAGAACAGCACATTTCACATGAGGCCATTCATATGAGGATAATACTACAATGATGCTAATAGTAGGTAATTGAGCATATTTGAAGCTGCTTTATCCAGCACTGTTAATTAATACTGTTTACCATTTTAAATATTTTTATATTTCATTTATTATTAAGCCAGTTATATTTGTGCCATCAATGGCCCAATACAGATCACTTGCTCACCCTCAATATTGGCCCGAGGGCCACCAGAGGGTGCCTTGGGGCCCAAATGCAGTCCATGGTCCAGTGGCAGATAGACTAAGTTGTCATTAATAAAGCACCAATTATGCCTTACAGTGAGAATCTGCCATTAGGGTAGTTAGCAGGTATGAGAGTCTGATGGCACTGTATTTAATAAGTAGCATATCTTGCTGGGATAGGCTAATTTACTCAGCAAACAGGTGTGTGAAAGTGCACTGGAACCCCTCAGTGGTGCTGCTCTGTGAGCTGCATTAAGAAGGAGGCTACTGGATGGTAAGATGAGTTGGCTGTCCAAAATTAGCTACAATCATTTATCATGCTAACTTACTTTTGTTTTAATGTTGAATATGTGCAAGTGTTGTGGTCTGCTTTGGGGAGTGTGGTATACTTTGTGCTTGCAAGGTTAAAATCCTTAGACTCATGCATAACCTGCAGTGAATAGAATCTGAATGTAATAACCTCTATGGCCTGTCTGTTTAATTTTTTCAAATGAAGTTGACATGGTGCCACGAAAAAAGTGAGGACATCCAACTATAAAATGGCACTCAAGGAATTATGCAGTCCACCTTAAACAATCTCCAAAATGGGACTTTACAGGGTCTTTAAACTGCTTTCTTAACTTGCAAAGAATGTATAACATGAGTAGATAAAAAATATAGGCTAGCGCTTTATCTCAAACCATGTAAACTCATCATCAAAAGAATAGTTGCACCTAGAAGGACATGCCAGATTGCAATGCTATTGGGAAGGAAGATAAAGGTTACCAGTAACAATAAATGATGATAAATTTAGACTGATATGGGCAATATTTATTGAGCTACACATACAGAAGTAGTGTCTCTCAGTATGCTAATGAGAGACATGCAAAATGCAGATATCTCGGCATGAGATTGTAGATGTTCCTAATGGTGTCTTGCAAAAATCCATCCCATGCAGCTTAAATATTCTCACACCTGCAGATTTTGCAGTAAGGGTGGAGGTAGAGTGACACTAGGCCTTCTGGACATGTGATGCCACCACACACAGATTCGATGGTCATCTCCACCAAGACAAAAGTGGGACTCATCACTGAAGATGACCCGCTGCCATTCTGAGTCCGAGGCGACACCATTGCAGTCTTTGGTGACATTGATGTGGTGTTAAGGACAGTCCCGCCCTGCTTACGTCACATGTGCGGCCGAGCATGATACATTAATCAGTTACATGCCTCATGATGTCAAACCTACCCACCAACTTTCATTCCTGTTGGTTCAAATATGTAATTTCCTAATAAATGACTAAATACATTTTACTTTAGACCATATTTGTACTGACGGCTATTTTTTTCAGTGGGTCTTACTGAGTCTTACCTGGCCGCCACATTCTAAAAGTTCTACCTACACCCCTGACGGCAATGTGACTTCAGAGGACTATTCATGGTTACTTGTTGGCCTTTAAAAAAAAAAAAACTCTGAATACTTAATTAATCATCAAACAATAGGCAGATGACCCGCTTACTCAGATAATTAATAGTGACTGGTGTAGATAACAGTGACAAATTGCAGCCTTTTTCTTTTCTTTTTTTCTTTTTTTATTGCATGTTTTAATATGCACATGACAGCACAGGAACGGGAGAAATTGCTCATCTCATGTAAACAGCAGCCTTGGCTGTGCATACACAGAGGAGGGCACCGAGGGTGTAGTAAGACAGGCGAACATGCTCCGTGCTGAGACGCATTTGAAGTTCAGTGCACTTGTTCATTCCACTCACACGTTCAAAACGAGGAATGATTGATTGCCAAGGAGACTGTCAACCTTTCGGCAGCCGATACAAATAGCTGCGAATTACAGAGCGCTATATAAATGAGAGAACAGAACTGGAGAGAAAGGTGTGTGAGTAGTAGTGGGAGTGAGACGACATAAGTGGGAGTGGAGAAACAGGCAAGATAAAATTGAGTGTGCATTGGCCCGACCATAAAAAGCAAACCAACAATTATAGGTATGCGGCATCATCATTTATGCGGTATAATACGTTTCAGAAACATTAACAAGGTCTAAATTATCCGGTTTTACAGTGCGGAGTATTATACACTGGTGATTTGCTTTACTAAATGATGCACAAATAAAAGAAGAAGAAATAACTTAAAGGCAAATCCTATGTGAAATTGCATGTTATCGAGATTTGCCAAGAAAATGATGGGTGTATTATTTTGCCCCCACTGAACATTAGGAGGCGCTTCACAGATGGAGAATTGCAGATCTCTCCTATTCGATGATAAAGCATGCTATACATGATAATAGGATTTTATTGAATTACCAACACCATCACCTGGAGCTTCAGAATGTCACTGGAACATCCACAAGTACTAGATTTTATGGCCCAATTACAATACAAAACAGATTTCTGACCAATAGCAGAAGAAACCTTGGTTGGACAGCTATATGACATGGACATGTCATCAAGTATCAAGGCATTTCTGACCCGAGGCCTCCTGCTCTGCACATCTTAGTGTTTTCCCTGATTTACTACACACGTTTCCACTCGGTAAGGGGTTGTTAATGAGCTGATTAGTTGGATCAGATGTTTCGGGGCAGGGAAACCATTAAATTGTGCAGAGCCGGAGGCATACCAGGATTGGAAGGTACTGAAATCTAGCTGCCTCTACAAAGAGAGCCAGCTCACTGGTTGTGATCTTTCAGCATGACAGTGATCCACATATCCAAGCTTTTACAATGGCTGTAAGTCTCTAGACAGCTTAGCCAAAAATGCACAAATACAAATACAAATAGAAATACAGAGGTGTGTAATGGAAATTCTGTAGAATTTCCTGCAAATTATGAGTCATATACAAGCTGACCATTTAAGCTCAGTCCATTCACTTTATCTTTTCATTTCATTTTTTTTATTGATAACGTAAAATGGGTCTAATTAATAATGTAAAATGAGTCTAGAAACATTTACCTCTCATTATATTAGATACATCACTAAAAAATCCAAAGGAAAATTCATTACTTACATTAAAGTGGGCTTATTAAGAGCTCTAGGTCAGATATATTTTGCAACAATAGAGCACCAAGCAAACTAAATGAAATGCATATAGATAATATTAATATTAATATTAATAATAATAATAATAATAACAACATTCTTATTTGCATAAGGGAAAACATTATTTGAAGCTAAAAAAATATATCACATATTTGAAATAAGAATAAATATATATTAACAGTGCTGAGCACAGGAAACATTTGAAAAAGTAAAGGGAGCAGGAACATTTTAAAAAAATAATAAGGTGAATTTTATTCAGCATTTCATGTTCATATTAATTCAGGGTGCCAGTAGTTCAAAATAATTCATACCTCATGAACACATTATGCTAATCCTTTCATTCTCATCAGTACAAGGGAACCGCTCATGAATAACATTGTGTCCTCAAAGTTCTTCCATATGCAGTAGTACTGAATGAATCTCCTTAGCCAAGCACAGAGAGAGACATGTTTTGGTTTTAATTTCATCAGGACACTGTGAAGGCCTTTGATTAGACTGCTCTGTAATCCCTTGGCACTTGCAGCTCTGCACGGAAAGTCATCTCCCCCTCGTCGCCTGGGCTTCTGGGCACTTCAGATTTCCAGTGGATGGACTAGGCAGCGGGATAAGCCATTTTAATTAATCTTGTGCTAGTTTATTTGCAAATCGCATTCAAAGTGAGGTAATGAAGGAAAAAATGAGCGGTCATTAGTCCTCTTTGGCGCAAGCCACTGCATACATGCTCCATGAATAAAGGCTTTTGTTCCCAGTGTCCTCTACAGGTGAAACAGTGCTGTGGGCCTTTAGAAACAGGATAGGTTTAGCATTCAGTCTAACCTTGAGTCCCTCCTCACTGGTAGAATCACTTCAAGCTGAGATTAAGATCGGAACGATTGCCCCTGACAGGCAGAACATATCGCGTCTACCATCTCAGAGACCCTCCCTACAAAGACAACCTGAGCACAAAATGTGACCAGTGTTGTTAAGCATTATGTAACAAGGTTAAAGGAGAAAATCAAATGTCATACATGTTCTAAATAGTTTCATAGTAATTATATAGATACCGGGCTGAAATGAATGCATTATAAAATACACTAATCGACAAAAAAATAGTTGCACAAATAGTTGCACCCAGAATGAACCGACGAGAATGAAACTTGCTGGGTGGGTTTGACATTGTGAGACATGCAAGTGATTCAAGTTTCACCCTCAGCCACGCACGTGATTTAAGCAAGGACGGGCCTTATTGCTGTACCTGACTGACCCAACAGCCATGATTGTGGACATTCAGCAAGTAGTAATGCCCTCCATGAGTCATCCTGTTAGTCCCAGCACCACTGGCAGATGGCTGTATGCCGCAGGACCATGTGTATGCAGGCCGTTACAACACCATGGTAAGCGCAAATGAATAGTTTGATGTCACACATCACACATGTCCGGAAGGCTGGGTGTCACTTCACCTCCACCCATACAGGGAATACTGGGAGCCCCTACCATAAATCTGCAAGAACTTCATGAGAATATTTAAGCTGCATGGGATAGAATATTGCAGGACATCATTAGGAACCTCTACAACTCCATGCCAAGACGTCTGGCATGTTGGGCTGGCAAACATGGTGGCCCAACGCCATACTGATGGACACTACTTCTGTACGTGTTGCTTAATGTATATTGCCCATATTTGTCTACATTCATCATTTCATCATTTATTGTTCCTGAAACCTTATCTTCCTTTCCAATAGCATTGCAATCTGACACTTCCTTAAGGTTTAAGCAGTTAACAAAGCACTTAAAAGGCAGATATAATTGAAATAATATAAACTGTCAAATACAGTTTGATATAAACTGTAGTATAAAATAAATGAAATGGATTGTACCTGAAGTTCTCATAAGTTTTTTTTAATCATAAACTGGGCATTTAATAATAATAATAATAATAATAATAATAATAATAATAATAATAATAATAATAATAACGTACAATAAAAAAGTTCTCACCATTATTGTAGTTGTATTGTATGTGGGCTTCATCACTTTCACTTTATTGGTAGTGTGCATATTGGCATGCTCTNTAATAATAATAATAATAATCATAATAATAATAATCATAATAATAACGTACAATAAAAAAGTTCTCACCATTATTGTAGTTGTATTGTATGTGGGCTTCATCACTTTCACTTTATTGGTAGTGTGCATATTGGCATGCTGTCTGTTATTTGTAGAGCAATGAACAGCAAACATGCCGCCTTCCCTTTTGCCCATCGTTTTTTAAGCTATGACCACCTTGGTTCCAGGGTAAGAGGGTCATAAGGCCATCTCAACAGCTGTAGCTTTGATAATCTGGCCCCTGGGGAGCTTCTGCTTGAACTCGAAGGCTGGACCCCTCTTTTGATGAACAGAGAGGGGATGGGTTGGTGGCGATGTGATGGAACTCTATAAGGCTTTAGATTAGATGGAGGAAGAGCTTTAAGTAAGACTCCCCTGCAATACCTCAATATAACGTCTTCATATCTGGCATCTTCAAGGACTAATGAAGTTTATAAGTATATCATGAAGCACTGAGGCTTTAAAACGATTGTGTAATCGTACGGTATAACATATTACAGTGTGTAAAAATTGTTCGTACATTAGAGCACATATTGTCAGAAACAACAAGAAAATTAAAGACCACCGTGTTAGTACATAGTAAATAGTTTGGCTGACTAATGTCCAGAATGCTGTAGCCAGAGTGCTTACGAGAACTAGAAAATGTGCAGGCGCCGCAAGGTGCAGGCTCACTTTTAGTACCTAGAATTAATAAGTTACATCAGGGGGCAGAGCCTTTTCTTACAAATCCCCCAGCTCTGGAATAACTTTGCAGTCAGTGTTCTGGACTAAGTCACAGCCTCAATCTAAGTTTAGGCTTAAAATCTACCTGTTCAATTGAGCTATTGTTAATGAGTTTTCCTGTTAGATAAAAGGTGCAGATCTGGGGGTTTACTGACAGAGAGTATTATGATATACTGAGGTACACGGTTGGGGCTGTTGTCGCCCAGGCGTGTTGACTTTTCAGTGAGCCCTCACGTCTTTCTTACCTTGTTATCTCCAGCTCTCCCTTTTAGGTATGCTGTAATAGCCAGGCCCGCTGGAGTCACTGCTGCACTCTGTTAACACCACATAGTGTTTTCAGTTCTTCTATCAGAGCTAATTGTCTGTATGTTTTTTTCACCTGAGGTGAACTACTGCCCAAACTGTGTAGTCCGATGCTACTTCTTCATCTGCCTTGACTGGATGCCCACTGCTTTAGCATGTAGCTATCAGTATCATTGTGATTTCTTTCTCTCCCATTCGGCTCCCAAGTGGTGCAATTGTCTAAGGTTTTGAGGCTCAGCAATGCCAGTGCCTTCCATGGTGGAGAGTTCAAGGAGGGGAACAAGGGATTAATTATCACGCTGTCCGTTCTGGGTTATTTATTTCATAAACCAAACAACATACTTACCAGTATATCGCAATGCATTAACATGGTACTGCATGCTGTAATGTTTATTTTTCTGGTACAATGTGACTTTCTGAATACCCCCTCACAATGTGGCACAATAGGTGGTTTGTGAGCACATGTGAGATGTGGAGCTGAGCTTTGATTTGCAAAGTGAAAGTGGAAGTATTCCGAAAAACTACCTCATGTACGGCTGCATCATTGGTCTGGTGGAAGGGATTCAGTTTTCCGGAACAATCCACAGCTTGGGGGCGATGCACGCTTCGTTCATAAAGGCATATGAATAAATGAATAGATAAATAAATTAAAGGAGATGGACTCAGGGGGCAGGCAATTATAATGGTGGCAAAATCTGTTGGTTTTTTAGTCTGTAATGTGAGTGATCATGCTTTTGAAGAACATTTCAAGCCTGATATGATAAAATTGGTTTGAGGGCATGACGGTTACACATGCAGTCTATGACTGTCTGTAGAATCAGTAAGAGTGGAGGATGGGCTACAGAGAAAGTGTCATATGCATGCATTTATCTGAGATTGCCTGATTTCCCTGTGTACAAGCTAACACTGACCATTCAACAGTGACAGACATACAGAGAATTTTATTCATGAATTCATGAAATGTGGCGCTAAATCAAGTGTTTCCTCTTTCAGATGAAGAATAAATTGCTTTCTGTCCATCAGAAATGTGCAATTGGAATTCCATTGCTGGAATTGATCGAGTATTTATCTCTGGCCTGCCCCCAAGGCCTGCTGTTCAAGGTTAAGCTATTTCTCTTACACACAGTTCAGTAGATGCAACTTCGGAGTCTGGGGCATTGCACAGCAGGCAAGAGCAAGCGCTGTAAAGGTCCCATATTTTGTATTAAACTTTTTAAAAATTTTAATTAAACCTGTTTTATCTTATTGTGCAGCACTTTGGGATGCACACTGTGTATGAAAGATGGTACATAAATAAAGCTTATCATTATTATATTGTTATTTTATATATGTATAATATGTTACATTTCATCTGATGTAGTCCTTATCCAGCCCCAGTACCATTTCATCTGATGTAATCCTTATTCAGCACCAGTACCCATAGCACCCTCCAAAATGATGGTAATTTTGATTAGACAAAAGTAAAGACATAAAAATTAACTATTGCTAATCATGAGTCTATTTACAACAAAGTCATATAACAGCATTAAAAAGTAAATACTTTGAAAACATTACTGAGTTTGTGTGTGAGCTCTGCATTTAATAAAAGGTATTATTAAATAATTAATCTATTTTATTGAAATGATCAGTTTCTTTGTCCAAGCATTTTTGTGTCATGGAGATATCGCACAATGTGGAGACAACTTAGAACAGGTCACCATTGGTCACACACAGACACAATGACCGTACACAACAGACATACAGGCTCTGTAAACGATGTGATCTTCTCCATGTTAATTTAAGCCTGAGGCTTGTCTTCACCACAGATGCCAATAATTCAGGAGGACACTGTATTTTCAGGCCAAATATGTTCAAGGGGCTGGCAATTTGATGGCAATCACAGCAATGTTAACAATATGTGGTCAGGAGATTGTGGGGCTCCACTGTCTAAATGTTGGTGTAATTGCAAGTTAGATCCTGGGTGATTCCACATTCATAGCCGGGGATCTAAAAAGCACAATTGGCCTCACTTTGTGTGAGTAGGGTGGTCCTGCCTATCCCCCATCAATCACAATGCTAGCTAATGCAGGTGTCTATTAGCTTACGTGACAGAATTGGTTGTCTGAAAAGATGTGGTTTCATGTGTCTTGGAAGAAGCATGTGCTACCATTTACCCTCTCATCTGGGTTGCATTGTGTGATGGAAGACCCGAAGGTAACACTTGCTATTTTATACGGCACTTTAAAAAGCAAGAATATAAAATGTAATTAGGACAGGTTCCAAAATGTATTATAATAATATCTGTTCATAAGAACATTGTATGCACTAATGTTATGAAGCAGGACGCTGCTGGCTTTAAGTGAAGTCAGACTTCTATCTAACTCTTAATATCTAACTCTTAATACAGGACTAGTTTAAAAACATTGCTAATGTTAGCTATATTTCTAAGCTGTTGTTTGCTGTTGTTATCTACTGGCTAACATAAAGCAGCTTTGGTTTATAACTGCTAACAGCCTAGCAACTGTGACCAGCTAGCCTAGCATTACAGTTGCCAGTTAGCTAAAACAAACTTCATCAAAGACATTCTTAAAAAAAAAGATAAAATAAAATAAAATAAACAAACAAAACAAGAGTTACTATATACGGCTCTGGGGATCTCAGATCTAGATTCTTCTCCATGATGGGGTTATACACAGTAAATGTTGACCTGGTACCTTGCCTGATAATATACCTTGTTATAGTGTGTTATAATACATTACAACATTTATGTTTACAATGTTCATATTGACAGATATTATAATGGGTTGTGAAACCTGAGATTGTGAAGCCACATACTCTTTTTATAAAGTTTTATCAAGTTGTATACATTTTATATTATATTCAATTTGTCCACTATAGCTACTTATAAGCAGTTATACAAGCTTATGATAGGCATTATTATAACACTTTATAAATGCATTTATAAGGCGTTATGAATTCAGGATACACAGGAACTTTACCATTAAATCCTAAACAGCATTTAAAACAAGTTGAAAAACAGGACTGTGTGGACATTTCATACTGAAAAGTGTTTGGGAGTAGCGTTCCAAAGGCAACATAACATTTTTTACACTGGGAGTGCTAAATCAGCTAAATCTGAGATATTAGTTAATAGAGTTAATGCTAGGTTCAACTGGGAGTGACTACAATAACTATGGTTATAATAATAATAATAATAATAATAATAATAGAAAATTGTCATAATTCATTTTTGAAATAAAGGACTGTACCTAGATTCAAGCAAGTGGTATATAGTGTTACATATATATCATTATATGTACTATATGAACATAAAATGAAAATATATGAAAATATATGAAAATAAAATATGGCATGGGTTTATTGCCACTTAGGTTTACTAACTGGATACAAAGAAGTTAGTTACATGTTCTATTTAATGTCAGGCACAAAGAACTTGGCTCGACGCACGCAGAGCTAAAAGTCAGAGGAGGTTTGTTTGACAAATCAACAGCTGGGCACAACAGTAAAATCCAGGCAAACATAACAAAATGGGTAATGCAGGGTCAAAGACAGAGGGACAGGCAGAGGTTGAAAAACCAGGAAGTCACACAGACCAGTGAATGAATCCAAAGGGGCAAATCCAAGAGAGTAGAATAATGCAAGCCTAGTAGATCAGGCCTTTGATAGACAGACAGTGAAAGTAACTCTACATCTGTGCTAAGGGTGAAACAAGCTTACCTGGAGGCAGGGTGAGGATCTTACAGAGGAAAGGGTGGTTTTCAGCCTCCAGCATTTAGTCATGGATTAGTGCAGTGATTTTAAGATTAGTGTTTTTCTATGTTTTAAGGGCTCCCCTGATCATTTATCACAGGCAGACAAGAGACCTGCAGTGCCTTCACATTTGATTAAAGAGTGCAGTAACTTAGCAAGTAAAGACCATCGCACCCTTCACTGAATACTCCACGGCATCAGAACTGAAGACCATTAGCCTCAGGTGTAGCAAGGTCAGGGTCATACAAATGTACACACTAATAGAATATTGAATCTTTGACAAGTCATTTAGGCATTGTCTTCAAGACCACTGGCCTGCATGGATTGTCTTACTCCTCATACATAATTCATGAGGCTGGGTCAATATTTCTCCCTCAGCACTGAGAAAGGGAAAACAGGGGAGAAAGCCAAATTCCTTGTCAGCTATGTATACTGAACTGCAGCTAAGTATTTGATTCAAGGCACAACAGGTTTTCTCAACCCATGAAGCAAAGATAAACAAACAGGGACTGGGACAGCAGTAACTTCTTCAATTATGTAATAAGTGATTTTGTTTCTTTTTGGTATATTTAAACAAGTTTAAGAGTCCAAAAAGCTGTTTATTCAAAGAATTTGCCAGGCTAAAAACAGGTTTTCTGTAAGTGCTCATAAAGGATAAAAATCATTCAAAAAAGATGAACAAAGATGATAAAAGGGATAACAAATGATGACTCTATGTTTTTGCCCTTCCGACCAGGCCTAGGCGATAAACCTACCCCAAAAATGATCTTCTGTGCCTAAAACTCTCCACACCACCATACCACCCTCTCTTTATTCCGGGGCTTCCGGATAAACCCAGGGATCTCAGTCCTCAACCAATCAGAGTTGGTTGATATCATGCTTGACCGGCCTAATCACTCTTGCTGTATGCCAGGTTCTTATGGATGTCCCAAAAGATGTTTGTTCAGAAGAGTCACAAGGCAGTTGTCTACAGACAATTATCTAAAGGGACCAGTTGTTCTTATCATAGTACACCATTTACCTAATTCTCTCTTACTGCTCCAGCCTTACACAGAATCTCTCAGGACACCAGATACACAGAAAGGAATGTTCCTGATTGCATTATGATTACCAAGAGAGAGTAAAATATGGATATTAATATATGTATATGGAATAGGAGTTTAAACTCCCTACAATGATATAACGTCTCTGTACATGTTGTTCTTTGTTCTGATATGTGCCTTGCACGCCACAGAAAAAGAAGTGGTGTTCCTTTCACTAGTCTAGTTCCTGACGGGTACTCTGAATAAAAATGGGTTTTTGGACTGAGTGCTTCGATCACATTATCCTTCCATTTCATTATCCAGCCTAAAATAATATAAAAAGTGATTTGATATACCACTGAAACCAGCCAGTGGGTGTGGTGATTTGAAAGTCAATAGAACTTAGAGAAATAAGAAAGACTATGCTCGAATGTGAAGAGATTATGCTGAAAGCTGAATTCAGATTACACAGTAGAGTATAAATCCTGGCCAAGTGGATTTGACAGCATGGAGTGGACGTTAGGGTCTTTCCCATGTGAAACAATGCATTAAATCAAAGCACACTTATCAGTATTCTAGTTTTCATCTAGAATCCTGTCAAGCTCGGGATCTCAATAAGTGAGTCCGACCCTTTTCATTTTCTGTGCACTTGCTGACAGCTGAACCTGTGAATTACCCTGAAAGGAGAGGTCTTAGTATTAGAGTGGAAAATTGTCTTAGATGGTCATTTAAAGAGGTGCTAAGTGTTTTACTGGATAAGATCTTGATGGCAACGGACTGTGGGAATATAGGGATTCTCTGATATGGGGTCTGATATATTGCTGACCAATGCCAATATCCAATACTTTTAATGTACACTCATTGACAAAAAGAAATGAACCCAGATAGAAATATTGGATTGCTGCAAAACTCAGCATGCATTTAGGACTCAGACAGATATGTAAATGATTACAGGTGTGGGCTGCTTACATGAGAGCACACACATGCTGAACAGGCTCCGGACCGCCCAGATAGACCACCAATAGAGAAGATTGTTTGTCCACCAATAAGCACGAGCAACTCCTACAGTCCACAATCCAGACGCAGGTGGCACCTTCATTACACACCCCTGTCTCTGGCCGGACCATTTCCAGGTGCTTAGGAGAAGGAAATTTGGTGTCACAGCGCCTATTACATGTCCTGCCAGTGGCGTCGTGAACAAGAAACCTAGACTGCTATAGACTGGAACTGTACCATCTTTAGCAATGAATCCAGGTTCTGTTTGGGATCCGATGTTGGTCATGTTTGAGTATGAAGGCCTTGTGGTGAGCGCTTCAATCCTGCCTTTCCTGTGACGCAATATCCTGCCCCAACTGCTGGTGTGATAATCTGGGGAGTCATTGCATATGATAGTGGGTCACCCCTAGTAATGCTACCAGGCTATCAGTGATATATGCACGACATCCTCCGGCCACATGTGTTGCCTCTTATGGTTTCCAGCTGGCATTTTCCGGCAGGATAATGCTCTCCCACATGTGGCCTGCCACACACCTCCTTGGCCTGCCCAGTTGCCAGATTTATTGCCAGTCGATCATTTATGGGACCAGCTGGGACACCAACTTCGGCAACCTACGAGTGTGTAGGACCCCAATAAACATATGCTTTTGCTCTAATACTGTAATCACTTATCTGTATCAACATTACATTTACGCATAGAAAGTTTCATTTGATCCCAACAACTCCTTCTCAGTGCATTTCTTTTTGTCAATCAGTATACTTACAGGCAGATACAGATAGAGATCAATAAAATATTATAAAATGTAGAAATTGTGGTTAAAAGTACCTGAACTGGCACTATGGACAAAGACTAACATTTCCAAGGGTTACAAATGCAGTTGTCAGGATTAACAAACTTAGATTGACGCACGCCAAGCTAAAAGTCAATTGAGATTCATTAGACAGATTGGTAAAAATAGCACAACGGCGTGGACCAGGCAAACATTACCGAGGGGATATGGCAGAGAGAATAACCAGAGAGAGAGAGAGAAAACCAGAGAGCAGGAGATACAGGCAGACAAATCCAAAGGAGTAAGACTAAAGCATAAAACAGTAAACAATACCAGAAGGGCAAAACAAACCAGCAACCAGATCAAAGAGGAGAACGAGAGAGAGAGACAGAGAGATAGAGAGAGAGAGGGAGTCAGAACCAAAGAGAAGTCAGAACCAGAGAAGATAAACAGGAAGCAAAAGAGACTGCTCAGTATGCAAACTGGGTTTGGCAATACTTCGCAGAGTGTATGTGTGTTTGAAGGGTTTAAATGCTAGTGGTGAGAAGAGATGCAGGTGTTTGATAATCAATACTCAGGCGAGAGTGGGCGAGAGAATGAGGTGTGATTGGACAGTTCGGGACATGTGACAGTGACATCATCGGGTAATGAACTCTGGGACATGGAGTTTGGGAGATCGGAGGTGTCAGGGAAACCCAGGGGCGTGACAGCAGTAAAATTAATTTTTGGTGAAATGCCGTTCAGTAAAATGTACTTTGGCCCAGCAACTTCTAACCACTCTGCTCTTCCAGAGCACTAATAAATATGCCATCAAATATCAGTTTAAAATATTGGTCAAATCCAACCTGCTGACATAATACCAATACCTATATATAGTTATGGTAAGGGTTCAAATGTAACTTAGAAAGAAGCACCAAGTATAGACAAAAAAGACTGTGAGCGAATAGCCATCACAAGCGCTATGTGATGACAGGTAAAACACACGACAGTTTAGGACTGTCAGTGGTAAATACTGATACAAATGGTTGTGTAATTTAAGCAATAGCTTCAATTTTAAGGATGTGCTTCCTGTTGCAAAATAAATGCACTGTCAGTGGTAAAGATTCATTAGGATTGATTGAGAACAAGCTTGCAAACAAGCTTACAAACTGACACTATAAACTCCTGCTGTTAATGTGGCTAAATTATAAGCCCCTGCTGTGATTTGGCCACATTAACACTGGCTGTTTATGTTACTGTTCCTTTAAGGCCGATATAAGTAAATGTCCTCTGTTCTGAGTGGCTGCCTCATACACTGAAACACTGAAGGAACACTACTGACCTTATATTAGAATGGGTGGAGCTAAAATTCTTCCAGCTGAGTAGGCAGATACATGTGAATTGATTCAAAACAAGCTGTTTTTGCAGCTACATTTTCATATTAATAGCATATTTTGAACGGTATGTTTTGAATTAGTACATGCTACATGCACCTCAAACTCTCCAAAAAGAGAGAAAGGCAAAAAAAGAGAAGCAAACCGGAGGTTTGACTAGAGCACCAAGATGTCACTGAAGGCCTAGCTACTCAACCATGTAAGATGATTGGCAGCAGGGCTGTGCCATGTTGATAGCAGAACAGAGCAGCCCATTTTGGGAGACTGTCACCAGCAGCCATGACAGGGAGCATCAAATGGCCCGTGACATTTTCAGAGTCACACAAAGCCACCAAAAGATGTCAAGCTTGCATCTAATAGCAGATCAGTGAGATGAGTTGTGACAAGTCGAAAAATCGCTCGCACTCAGTGGCTTTTTTCACCTTTTGCGTACTGATGGACCACTTCCCAAATTCGACCATCTGAAGTTTATATGACCACAGGCCATTTAAACTTGTCCCTCAAAAGTAGCGTTAAAAGTATCTCCCTTAAGTTAGTGCCTTCATGAGAAAGACTGTGCAGAAAACCAGCTCTCAGTCACTAGACGCAGACTGTTCAGAGGAGTTCAGAGGAACAGCTTCTTTTCTCAGGCCATTACCTTCATAAACAGCTGACCAGTCACATCATCTGCTGGACCATAGTTTCATGCCAGATTATACAATACAGTCTCTTCACCATACATGTACGCTAATACTGCTGCACTACCATAACACTACTACCTCTACCTCGGCACTACTGCCCTATACTGTTTGTAAATAATGTGTAAACTGTATATCATTTGTAGTTTGTTTATTACTTGTATATTGTGTATATTGTGAAGATTGTATATTGTAATTGTCTGTATTTATTGTGTATATGGTGTATATGTGGAGTCATTGTGTATATTGTGGACTGTCAGTACTAGAGAGTCACTAACTGCTGAAACCAAATTCCTTGTGTGTTTCAACATACTTGGCCAATAAACCTGATTCTGATTCTGCAATTTGCATTTTCAATATTAGGCAAATTAGTAAGGTAAATTAATACAAAGGCAGATTTAAAGTCTTGATGCAGAGATGAATGGTTTATAACAGATGAAGTGATTAACTATTTATGAAATTAGATATCTAATGCTGTTGAAAAGACTGCTTGGACCTCATACCTCTTGCGAGTGCAAACATTCCTGCATAAGCAATAACATGATAATCTGGCAATTACAACTGACAGAAATGAGACTGCCATGTTATACAGATGATAATGCGCCTGTTTTTGCAGGGGGTGAACAAAATACAGAAAACACCATGTGAAATATTTGCACTTACTAGCCATTTTATGTGGTAAGCCTCCTATAGGTGCACTTTGTATGTGCACAAACTGTATTACTGAATCTACCCCACCCATCAAGAGAAAGGGGTCACCATGGGACCACTACTGACAAGATGTTTTATTTGAATGGTGCTCCTTTCTCAGCACAGCAGTGACAACAAAATGCTTGTGGTGAGTCAGTGTGTGTGTGTGTGTGTGTGTGTGTGTGTGTGTGTGTGTCTGTGTGTGTTGCATTGGTGTTAGTGTATAAAGCACAGCAGTGATGTTGGAGCTGTTATGTACAGTTTACATATACCAGCTCATCTGTTATTTTCATCTTCAAATGAAATCTTCTGTGATTTGATTTGGCATGGACTGGGCAGTTTTTGAGAATTATGCAGTCAGGCCAGATTTGGTGGTACAATTCTGAGGAGAATATCCTGTAGACTGGGATTTGCGCCACTGCCGGTAGACCAGTATGACCGTACGCTTCCATACACCTGCAGATTCAGCTACTTCCTTCACACTATGGTCTTTGGCACGCCCAAATGCAGTCACTCCTTTTACCCAATCATTAACATCTGCTTTGGAGCCATTTTCCATACATCGAATGAGACGTTCACTGCACTCTACCACCTCTTCTCAATCTAGCCCCATCATCCGTTTGCAATGGTGGTAGTGGTAGTAATGCTGGAGTTACTACCACCTTAAGCATGCAAGGTGACTACCTTTTTGTCCAGGGAGCTTATATACATAATGTACAAGATATACAACATATATAATGTATAGTTTACATACAAATGTAATATATAATACAAGGTAAGCATTTACGTCAAATGACTTTGATTGTTACAATCTTTTCTTCATTTCAAACAGTAGTAATGTAAATTAGCATATACTCTTTATGTTAAAGCATTTTAGCTCTTTGTTTATAATCATTATTATGAAAATTGTGCAAATGATTTAATATTTTAGCAGCTGTTCATGCAGAAGCCCAGGTAGTTTCCAAGAGTTCAGAAACTTTTTGTGCAGCTGTACATACAGAGCTAAGTTGGTGATAATAAATATGTTGATTTTTTTGTTATATATGTTTCCTAGTAAATATATATACACACAAAAACAATAATGTAATTCATACATTTAGTAGATATCTGATATTAGATATGTCTGATATTTAAAAAAATTGTAAAGTGTCCAGTCTCGTGACTGAGAAGGATATGGATGTTGTGACTGCTGATAGAAATATCAGGATGAATTCTGAAATGTACACAGCTATTCTTTCTCCTCAGATGCGGTCAAATGTTCCAAAACTGATAGGACTGTGCTTCACAGTACAGATGAATAATGACCCAAACCGTACCGTGAAAGCTACCCTGGATATTCATATGGCAAAGAAATGGAATGTTATTAAATGAGTCACCTGACCCCAACCCAATTGAGCATGCTTTTCATTTCCTGAAGACAAAACTGAAGACAGGAAACCCCACAAACAAGCGACAAGTGAAGCAACTCAAGGGAGGAAAGTCAGCATTTGGCGATGTCAGGCAGTCATTGGGTTTGTTCACATGCACTTAATAATCCACTCACAGATTTCTGCAGTTATTGTTATTTGTAATGACCTGTTACCCAACTGGTCATGCAAATATCATAATCTGATTTCTTAGATTGGATTATGGTCTAACACATTCTGAGTGAAATATGTAAATATCATGTAAATATAAATGCACTCATTGTCTGTAAAGGATTTGTAGTATCCAAGTATAAAAAAGAAATCCTTGCAATAATTATGTTAGCTTGTCCAATTACTTTTAAGCCTGTATTGGCTAACACTTAGTGTGCTAGACAGGTGTTTGAACAGCAGGAGGTGGCAGATATTTTTATTTTTTATTTTTAAAATAACATAATAAAGTCACACTTCCGGGTCTTCCCGCCTCCTGTGCTTCCCCGGACTCAACTTCCCAGAGGGCATCGCTCGATGATGTAACACCCACATGTCCCCAGCCGTCCAACCAGATCCGCTCTAGGTCACCTGAGTGCTAGCCCCAGCTGTCCCTAGTTTAACCCACTTTACTCCAGTATATAAACCCCTCACTGTCACTTCATCATTGCGAAGTTTTGCCAAACATTGTTTTGCATTTCTGAGCGTTTCTCTATTAGTATTTTCCATTCTGGTTTCGATCTTCTTTGTCCCTGACTACCCCTTTTGCTATTCCTTTACTGGCTTTGTCTACTGTTACTCTCTGGCTTTCAACCTCCATTTTCGTTCATTGATTCTACCTCTCACCTAGCCCTTCTAACTTGGTTACCCTCGCTGCTTGTTTATCCTGGTTCTGATCTTTGCCTGTCCCTGACTTTGTTTTTTGCCTTGCCCTTCATGTTGATTCGTGTGTTGCTGCTTTGTTGGACTGCTCGATTGTGTAATAAAACCAAATCGACTTTTAGCTCTGCTCACGTCATTCTGAGTTCTTTGTTTCTGACAAATAAATAGAAACAGAAAAATTAACTTCTTGCAAAACAATGGTACATTTGTAATCAAGTTACTCATTAAATCAGGCTTGCTAATAAAAATTTACTTTGAAATCAACATAATCAACTGCTACATAGACTGACATCCTTCTATATGCATAAATATCCCAGCTAGCAAATGTATATTGGCCCATAATCATCTAGAATGCCAGAACAAAAACACTCTGCCTGATATCGGTATGCTGAGTGGGGCATAATGTTTTGGGCCACGCCTGGCAAATTCCTTGGCCCGGACTCTGCCAAGTGATACGCCTCAAGTGAGGCTCAATTTACTTGACCCGAGTCTAGCAAGCCATAACTAAATTGGAATAGCCATGCTTGGTCCCGGCTCGAGCCTTAAGTGTACCATAAGGGCCAGGCTTGGCCCAGATTTGCATCATCCGGCATTGGCATTATTCTATACGTTCATACCACTTTCATCCACTTTTCATCCCTCTTATCAACCCTTCTCTCAGACACAAAGAATATAATGGAATTAGGTTTAAGTACAAATGACTGCACTTTTATTAAAATAATACATAATTTACATATATAGTGTAAAATCCATTCAATCCAACAAGCACATTAATAATATATGTTTAATTTAACCTTTTAACTATAGTGTGCAGTTTAACAGTTTGTTCTCAACAGACTGGTGAAAAGTTGATTTTCAGTTCATTTTTAGAACATTTTCACATTAAATGAGAGCAGGTGCCATTCAAGCTCTTCATAGCAAGAGGAAGGATCCAGGCATAGTAAAAAAAAAGGCAGCACATTATAAGTGGATTAATAAAGCTCGATAAGGCATTAATGTTATAAAGCTGGACATAAGCCTTTGCGACTGTACATAAATGTTCACACACATAAACTGGTATAATGCCGCAGTATAAGCCTTCATAGCACAAAGTGACAATATGTTAACATGTATACATTTTTTCCTGTCCTTAACATTATTGTTGCGACCTGTATCATAAAGCTTAATACATTTATTCACATAATGCTTTAAATTATAAAGCTGATCAATAACTTAATTGATAAATAAAGAGAACATGTAAGTGTTCTTTAGATGTTATGTGCACAAATTTATTTCATTGTGAAGATACTGAGGAACATTAGACAGTATGCGAGTTCGAGTGGAGGCATTACTGTGGATCTTTATAAAGCATTATGTCAATTAATACAACATTAGATATTAAGCTTTATAATGGTTTCACCTTTAATGTTAATAGCAAGACAAATATATACTTAATATTGCATTATGTCAGTTTGTGCTATGAGACTTGTTCAGTTTGTGTGTGTGATTATTAACTATGCACAGTTACAAAGGTTCATGTCTAGTATCATAAAGCATAATAAAGGCTTTATAGATCTTTATGAAAGCCCATGTGCATTATGGATATCTGCTTCAAAGAAAATGTTACCAACTAAAGCATAACGATGGAAGTTTTTAACAAACTAATATCTGAATAAACAGTTGAACACAATACTATTAAGTATATATATTTTTTAAGCTCTGACAACTTTATATTGACATTCTCAAAGCCTTTTTAAATAAGATGAACAGTCTCTGGAGACAGGGCTGCCCTTTGAGCAGTTACAGTGTCATTCACCTCTTTGCCACACTTGTTGCCAGCAAGATGGTATTTGGAGAGTTTAAACAAATGTGCGTACAGATGCTCATTTTCATTTTACCATTTCAGCAGACTTGAATCCGGAGGGATGACTGGTCCAATCTTGGAGAGCTGCATCTCATCTTTTACAACATCAGGCCATGGTTTGGTTATTGATAGCTAGGTGTGGGTAGTGCTGAAGAAATTGCTGAACAGTTGCCACCGATTCTGCAGCGCTCTGGCTGGTCCCTTCCCCAAAGTCCTGGGTCTAAAAAAAAGGCAAGGAACACACATTAGCTGTTTTAATGTAATGGAAGGGCAGAATTAACATTTAGGTTCAGATGCATGACACACATCAGTTTTATCAGCACTGTGTGCAGGCCTTTCTGTGCAGCCACACTTTGTCAATACCTTATTGTCAAGGGCAATGATGGCAAGATCATCTGCATCATCTCTGGCAGTCCGGACAACAAGGATTTTCAGGACATGCAGTGTAGTGCAAGGATCTTTAATGCAGTCACCTCCATTATCCTCCTTGATGAATGAATTCCAGCAATAGAAACAAATAGATATAAAAAGATAATGCACATGCTCTGTTCATTTTATAAATACACTTTCAAAATTATAAATTGCTCATCTCATCCTTACACACTCAAGCCTAAAACAGTACATATGTATTGCAAATTAAATGGTACCACAGCAAACAAGGTCAGCAATACCTGTAATTTTGGTTGCGCATTGCTTCTTGGTACACACTTTTTGTCCTCTAACTACTCCCACAGATTTCAAGATATTCCGTTCCAACTCTGACACCGTTCCAACTCTTTAATGTTTGGTGTGTACTTGTACACAGCTTTTTGATTGAATCCACGTTTTTTATGTAGCAACAGATTTTTCTCTACTTACTCCCAAATTATTATTATTATTATTATTATTATTATTATTATTATTATGGGATTTTCAATGTTGGTTCTACCTATGCTCATCTCTTTGTCTTGTTTTTCTATCCCCCTTTTCTCCCATTCATTTTTGGCCCTACCCAAACCCTATTGTTTCCTTTACTCTACAGTCACTATACTGCATGTACTCACTTCAGGGCATATCCCCAAACTCTATTCCACAGACATACTGACCCACACTCCTCTATTTGTCATTTATTCATCCCTCATTCCTCCATAGCAACCTCGGGCCTAGCAGGAAGTGGGAACAAACGTTCTGCATTTCCTTCAACTTGATTTCAGACAGTTATATGATGCAGACCAGCAGACCAACTGTATTTCTCCTGCTTTACATAAAGCATTGCCTTTGTGCAACATAACATTTTCTAAAATGTATATAGATAGATAGATACCACTTACAAAAATGAGATTTCATGTGTAGTTTATCAGTCTGTGTCTGCTCGATGTCAAAAAACATATTCGGGGTGGCAGTCTGAACGTAGCCTCAATTATTATTTATGTGTTATACTAGAATACATTAGGTGATCAACTGACCAAAGTTTTTGTCTTACATGTGACAGTCATTGATTTTTCACGTAAACACAGTCATTCAAAGTGGTTTGGAGTAAAATGCTCCATTCTAGAGAAACTCGCCAAGTCAGAATAACTGTATTCACAGTGGTGATAATAGGAATGAAGGAGTTTAAGGCTTCTAAAAGCTCCATCACAGAAAGCTATTACATGAAATGGTTAGACACTGCCTCATGTCTAAGACATTGTTTAATGATAGTTATGTTTTGCCGTAAATGTATTGTAATCTATTCATCTTAATACATTCTTGGCAGAGGGACACATGAACTGCAAAAGAGTTTGCAGGAAAAAAAAAAACATTATTTTCTGATTTTCCACTATTTTACTATCATCAACATGACACATAAAAACTCAGAAGACACGTCTAGGTTCAGTGGTGGTTTTCGATGTTAAATAAAATGGCTATATTTGTGCGACCCCAGGTTTCTATCACCACTGCTGAAAAGCAGCCACAGTTTGTAAGGTTCTCTGTATCGAGCCATTTCCATCAAACCACTCTGAATGAATCTGTCTACATTTCTAGGACTGAATTATTTAGACTTTCTGAAAAAATGGTGGAGCTGGTGGAGTGGAGCCCTTTATCATCCTGTCAACATTTTTCACTGCCCACCTGCTCAGATATCCTCATCCTACTTAACTGGCTTTTTCATACCTTGGGTTTTGGCAGTTGGCAGTTGCTGTCCATCTGCACAAATTGTAAAAATGTAGCTAATAAACTCTTTGGAGTCTGTCTGTCTGTCTGTCTGTCTTTTGTGTCAGCCGACACCACACTGTGATGCTGAATTTGATAATCTCTCAGTGCTGATGTTACCTTCCTATTAGAATTTTTATTCCACCTTAAATAGAGCAGCGGTTACTGGCTAACCCATAAACAGGCATCTGAATTCTGTATTGTTAGATCCATATATGTGGAATGGGAAATAAGAATAAGAACCTAACTTTAGCTTAATATAATCTCTCGCCACTGTACTTACTGAAGTTACAATTAGCAAACCGGTGCTGTATCACTAAAGGTGGGGGCCACTGGTTTTACCCCTTACATAACTAATGTTCCATTTTCTTAAAAATAGGGACTGGTTTGCCAGTCCTAGTGTACTGTTCCCGAGGTCCATGCAACATTGCATGGACGTGTCAGCCATGACAGCCCCACCACATCCAGAGCCGTAAGCATTTCTGGGCTCCTTGCCACCAAGGAGCTTGCCAACTACCTCAGTGACCTTCACCAGGGAAATGGAGTCTGACACCCCAGAAGCCTCCGGGCCTCACTCCTGAAAGGAAAGCATGTCTTTTGAGTTTAGGGTTTCCTCAAAGTGCTCCTTCCACCAACCAACAATATCCTTATTTGAGGGTGGAATTTCTCCACCATTGCTGAGTACAACCTGAGGGAAGCCACTCTAATCGCTCCTGAGTCACCGGATGGTCATCCACTATAAAAGGAGGGTCAACCTCTATAAAAATGATCAAAAGTCTTTTTCCATTGCCTCTCCAAATTCCTCCCATGTTCTGGATTTTGTTTATGCTACCGCTGCCGCCTTTTTTGCCCATCAGTATTTGTCTGCTGTGTTGGGAGTCCTCTGAGCCAACCAGTCCCTAAAGGCCTCCTTCTTTAGCTTGACGACCTTCCTTTCCACTGGTGTCCCCCAGCGGGTTTTTGGCTTGCTGCCCTGACAAGCACCAACAAGCGTTTGCCCACACTTGTGTATGGCAGCTTTCACAACGTAAGTTTTAAACACTGTCTATTCATACTCCATGTCCCCTTCCTCCCGCAGCCATGAGACAAGTTCTGCTGGAGGTAAAATCAGTCTGTACAAAGGCTTCTACCAGTCATTCCCAGCACATCCTCACTTTTTGTTTGGCCAAACCAGTTGTGACTGCCAGTCTCCATGCCATCTGATCTAGGTCACCACTAGATGGTGATTGTTTGACAGCTCAACACCTCTCTTCACCTGAGTGTATGTCTAGAACATATGGTCTCAAGTCAGATGAGGCGACTACAAAATCAATCATTGACCTTCGACCCAAGGAGCTCTGGTACCAAGTACACTAATGCACCTCCTTGTGTTTGAACATGGTTTCATTATGGACAATCCATGACTAGCACAGAAGTCCAATAACAATTCACCATTCAGGTTTAGATCTTTCCAGTCACCTGCAATTTTAATTCACTTTGAGGTGATTCTCTCGTCCACCAGGACAAATTCCAACTGTATCCCCACACCTACTAGTTGGTACCTCTCTAACTTGCACATAAGCTCTGCCTCCTTTCCCCACAAGTGCAGTTACGTTCCACGTGAAAAGAGGGCAGTTTCTGCTACAGGAGTCAATGCCGCAAAAAAAAGCCTCCCCACCAGCTCCCCGCTTTTTCCAGATGGTGGTGTCCTTTGGGCTTCTTGCTTCATGGGTGCGCATTGGAGCGGTTTACAGCTGTGTTTGTGTGTCTGACCTGCGGTGGACCCCCCATGACCCAAGATGAATGAATAATGCTAAATTTAGGTATGACCTTTAGAAGGTAATCAAGTTGACCTGTTATCATCTATCAAATTTCCTTAATTAAACTTACATCTATCTATCTATCTATCTATCTATCTATCTATCTATCTATCTATCTATATATCTATCTATCTATCTATCTATCTACCTATCTTCTATCTATATATCTATCTATCTATTTACATCAGGAGTGCCCAATCCTGGTCCTGGAGATATACCTCTCTAAAGACTTCATATTCAACACAACTGGCCCTGTTGTTCATTACCAGGATTACATGTGACAGACTATGATTGGAGCCAAACTCTGCAGGGTGGTAGCTCTCCAGGACCAAGATTAGGTATCTGTGATCTATGCTATATGTCCAAAAGTACCTTTCTTCTGAAATCAAGGGTATTAATGTGTTTTTTTCCCCCTATGTTGTCGCAACAACCT
The DNA here is from genome assembly GCA_034552555.1 of Semaprochilodus insignis. Classification (NCBI taxonomy): domain Eukaryota; kingdom Metazoa; phylum Chordata; class Actinopteri; order Characiformes; family Prochilodontidae; genus Semaprochilodus; species Semaprochilodus insignis. The sequence goes on from CM067488.1 coordinate 27,867,160, forward strand.
TTACTCTTCTGCGAAGGCTTTACATTAGGGACATTTATGTGAGGGCTTGATTGCATTCAGCCACAACAGAATTAGTGAGGTCAGATACCGATGTCTTACCAAAGGATGGAGCCCTGGATTACTTTAGCACATCCCAAAGGGTGGAGCTCCATCACTCCGGAGAACTCCAGAGAATTAGACTTTTCCACAGCTCATTGGGCATGGTGACCTTAGGCTCATGTGCAGCTGCTCCAGAGCATTCTATTCTAGTGGCAATGCTGTCTCTGGAGCTTATAGAAGCTTTGTGTGTATAATAGTAATTGAACACCTTTGTCAGGATTGGGTGCCGCTTATAAAAGCTGAATTCACAGCTGAGTCAAACATTTGAACATAACTATTTATACAGATTGATAGACAGATGTTGGTTTAACTAAGGAAATTACATGTATGACAAGTGTTTAACTTGGTTACCTTCTAAAGGCTCATGCCTTAATATAAATTCAATATAAACATAATTATACATATAAAAGAACATCAGTTCATGTACTACAGTTCACCTTGTTGTTTCCACAGAAAAACAGTAGCTTTCAAACACAACCATTCTTTATCTGCCTACTGTCTGCCTACCATCACTTCTTGTGTTCAGTTTTCAAGCTTGAATAAACAGAAGGATAAACAAGTAGTTTGACTACATATATATTGTTACTTTAAATGGAAAGATTTTTTTTAGTTTCTGTATAGTTTCTATTTAGAAACACAATTTGTGCCAATTAGCTCCTCTTGTTAACATAAATAAAAGCATACTTTATGCTCGACAGAAGAACCTGGTCTACTTTCACAACTTAAACTTAGCTAAACTGACCTAGCTATTCGAAGGCTGTGATCTTCCAGCCTGCTACAAACATTAAAGACACTCCAGCTGACCAAGCAGACTTCACTAGTACGTAACTATCATACATAATCACCTACTCTCACTCAATAAGCTTTAAAAAAAATCCAGTGCTGTTGTAATAAGAGATAATAAGAGAGATTATAAGAGACACAATTTGGCTCACCAGTGACTACATGACAGCTACTTCTGCTTTCGCCTGTGGCAGTCTATTGAGTTGAATTGCTACCTTGTGGTTGAAGCTGGTACAGAACACTCCCTGACGGGTAAAGGTAAATCTGTGTAAATATGTATGAACCTGACTATGTGTGCTAGGGTCAGTAACTGTAGAGTCAGCAACCATGCTACTCCCAGGTAGGAGTACCTGATAAAATGTGACTGTTAGTGTGGTGTTAATTGTTTTGTACAACAATAAAGCTTACATCATTTGATATGGTGCAAGTGCTTTAAAATGTTATATTATAAGTGTTAAAGGTTTTCAGTTTATTGTTGATATGTATTCATTGTTTATGTAGAAATCATAGACTGCTAGAGAAACTGATACATCCAGTAAGATTATTGTTATTCTAGAAGATGATTCTATCTAGTGAATCTATCTGTTTTCGACAACTGTTCTAGATAAAATCTTATGCAAAAGTCTGAACGCCCCGGTAGACATGACGTTTGAATTATTTAGTTTATTTAGTTTTTGAGTTTTGAGATTTTGAGTTAAAATGCGTCAAGACATTCACAACAGACAACTTTGTCTGTTTGCTATTTATTACATATTGGGGAAAATAAAGAAAGAATGAAAGAAAGAAAGAAAGAAAGAAAGAAAGAAAGAAAGAAAGCCATGTTTGCTCTGGTCATTATGTTTTGGTTTTGATTTTTTCTCTTCATCTTACATTCAACAAATAAACATGGCATGTGAATGGGGTGCCCAGAGTTATGCACAAACAAACAAACGAACAAAATTAAATAAATAAAACAATTAAATAAATAAATATATAAATAAATAACTGAAATCGTTGAAACATTGAAAATTCTATTTAGAAAATTACTGCACAGAAAACAGGAAACATAATATATTTTGTTTTGAACTTAAACTCAAACACGTGTATCTTACAATTACCCAGCTGCTAAAAGGCTGACACTGAGTAAGTCCTGACAAGATACAAGATAAGCATAAAATATAGAACAAAAAAATCTGACATCCAGATGACAGCATGTTCAATATTAAAAGCGTGAAACAAGATATTTGTGGATGTGTATTATGTGTCTAGAGTCATCATGTGAACAAGATGTGTAATACAGTGTAATGCGTTTTATGATGGACAGTTTTAATTTTATGGATTGCTAAAGCATAAAAGTCCCTATCAACTCCCTCAGCCCACCCAAAACCCTGTCTTGGATGTCAGTTACTCTATATCTACTGGTAAAGATGACAGTCCCACTCTTACACTGAATTACATATTAATAGGATACATAGGAATTGTCACAAGCCTCATGTTTCGGTTCACAGTGGTGATCAAGCGAAGGAAAAAAGTATCTAGGAAAGTATCTCCCTGATGATATTCTAAAGAGTTATCTGTCTCTAAAGTGGCATTTTTGATGATTTGCAGTATTGTACACTCCATTTACACTTTGGCATTTATGCTTTATCAGTACTAATTTAACACTAATGACTACATGAAATAGTTCAGTCAAAACAACATTATAAATGAACGTAATGCCAACTGTAAATTAATTCGTCAATGAATTGTAATGATATGCCTGACATAATTGACTATCTTTTTTTTAAATCAAGTAGCGATACATTCAGTAAATTGAATAATTTAATAAATAAAATTATAATATTTCTTGCTATTTTTTCCTTCCTTTTTTAAGTTTCCAGATGAATGTCACTATTCCTTTGGCAGTTACGAAATATAACGATGATTCATTTTTGTGGCCAGTCTGTTCTGTCAAGAGCATGTTGAACACAGTAACTTCCTCCTCTTTTATGGGGTTTCAGACAGTTTTTATTCAGTGCAGCCTCTTTCATGAGTGAGTTGTCAGTTTCTCACTCTTTAAATAGAAGTGTAACTTCCATTAATATTGGACTTTTATTCAGTGTTGTTTTCTACCATTTATTAGACGGTTCATCTGTCATGCTAGTTCCAGCCCTGAAGAAGCCCTTTTCTGCTCATGGAACATGTCAACACTGACTATATTACTAGTCAGATGTGGTTTGCTTCAAGGGGATTGCTTTGACAGCTGATGTCATGGCTGTTAGAGGGCTGCGTGACACATTCCTGGCTTCTCTTAAGTCTTTGCCCTTCAGTTGCATATTCCCAGCCCACGCTGCCTGTCCGGCAATCCTGCATAGAACCAACAAGAACGCATGATCCTGGGGACCCTTATATATATATTTATATACAAATATATATACAAATAAAACTTGATAAGGAGGTTTGACATTGTGAGACATGCAAATAATTCAAGTTTCAGGCTCGGCTGCACATATGACGTAAGCAAGGATGGGCCTTATCTCTATACCTGACGGTTGCGTACATTAAGCAAGCAGTGATGCCCTCCATGTTGGCACCATTGGCAGATGGTTGCATGACACGGGACTACAGTATATGCCCGCAGACCGGCATCACTGCCCTTAACACCACATCAGCTTTGCCAAAGACTGCAAAGGTATCATGCCAGACTGTCATGGAGACATGCAAAAAGTGGAGACGAGCAATGAATCCATGTGGAGACACCGTGGTCTGCGCCAAGATGAACGGTTTGTTGTCATGCATCACAAGTCCAAAAGGCCTGGTGTCACTCCACCTCCAGATCTGCATGAACTGTGTGAGAATATTTAAGCTGCATGGGATGTATTATTACAGGACACCTCTGTATGTGTGTCCAAATTTATCATCATTTATTGTTCCTGGTTTTTTATCTTCCCTCTGAATAGCTCTGCAATCCGACACTTCCTTCTGGGTGCAGCTGTATTTTTGTATTTTTGATGATGAGTGTATGAGTGTATATATATATATCCCAAGCATATATCCTACATTCTCATTTTATCAGATCCATTTACCAATTTACCATATCGGTGCACTATGTAGAACTACAGTTACAGATAGTATTTTCTCTGTTGCTCTGTATACTTCGTCTGCCCCCTCTCACCCTGTTCTTCAGGTCAGGATCCCCACAGGGTGGTGGATCATTTTCAGCACTGCAGTGATGCTGACGTGGTAGTGGTCTGTTAGTTGGCTGGAGTGTTTCTGAAGTCCACTGTGTTCACTTACTGTCCACTCTATGAGACACACCCACCTTGTTATTGCACTTTGCAGAGTCAAAGCCAATAGCTCATTTGTTCCTGCACAGTGTTATGCTCTACTCTATATATGTTATATAGAGGGGCAAGTGAACCTGAAGTGAAGTGAAAGACCTAAGCAAAAGCATTAAGTCATTCTTTACTTTACTGCCATTCTTCACAACTAGGTGGTGATGTGGCCCAAAGTGGCTCCTAGGTGGCACTATTTTCATGAGGGATCCTCCAGAACTCCAGAATCCACTATTATGCAAACTTTTATGACCAGAGGAAGTTCCGCCTTCTGGAGCACACGACTGGTCCTGTGATTGCGCCAGCTCTGGGGTGCTCTCCATAGCACAAAGTGGCACTGTTGATGTTGACAGTGACTCCAGAGCACCAAGCAGTTCCCGGGCATTGGGCTGCTGCAGGCATTCTGGGCAGGGGAAGTCCTCATCTTCTACCATGGCCACTCACTCTCCAGGCCAACTTTCCCACCCCTAGGAACCTGGCTCATGACCAGAAGAGAAATGGAGGATAATTATCTCATCACTGAGGATTTCTTTCTCACCCAGAACCAGCTTCAGGACCCCTATGAGTTTGGCTTCTAAAGCACCTATAGCAGGTAACACAGAAAGGGTCCACACCTGGTCCATGCAAGCTCTCCACCGGGGTCCCTCAAGGCTCTGTGCTGGGTCCTCTACTCTTTTCTCTCTATACCCATTCTCTTAGTGAAGTAATGGCCTCTTATGGCTTTTCACTGTTATGCTGATGACATTCAACATGCTTCCCATCATCTGCCACACAGGTCTGCAATCCCAGCATGTCTGACTGACATCTCCTCATAGATGACAGCCCACCGCATTGAACTCTATCCCCGAAGCCTTGGTGTGATTATGAATGACCAGTTATGGTTCTCAGCTCATATGGCGAACCTCACTTGGTTATTGGATTTCTCCTCTACAACATCCGGAGGATTTGACCTTTCCTCTCTCAAGAGGCCACCCAGTTTCTAGTACAGTCTTTTGTCATTTCAAGGCTAGACTACTGTAACCAGCTCATTGCTGGTCTTCCTCTACTGGCCTTCAGGCCCTCGCAACTTATCCAGAATTCTGCAGCTCGGCTTGTCTTCAGTCTTCCCAGGTTCACTCATGTCACTCTACTGCTGCACTCCCTTTACTGGCTTCCAGTAGCTGCCCGCATCACATTTAAAAATGTCTTGCTTGTCTACAAAGCCAAGAATGGACCAGCCTTTCCCTACCTTATTGGAATGGTTAAAAGTCAATCTGTACCTTGAGCCCTTTAAGCTTCAAGTACAGCTTGGCTTGAATCACTATCCCTCATCTAAGTATATATTAAAATGCACTATATTGCACTTATGCTCACCTTAATTTATGCTCTCTCTAGGTATCAGCACTGGCCCTTGTTGGGTCAGTGTCCGAGCTCAAGGGGAGTTTGGACTCTAACCTAGTTGTACTAGCTAGGATACATTCTCTGACTGAACACTAAGCACTTTTCTATGTCTCTCTGGATAAAGAGCATCTGCTAAGTGCCATAAATGTAAATGTAAATAAATGTCATCATCCTCCAAGTCCTCCAGACAGATACAACGACAGCAATATCCTTGCTCAGTGTTCACACAATCCACTGTACAATGCCTGTCTCTTGGGCATCACTCACACCAGCCTAGCTCTTCCAGCGTACGAGCCAGTAAATTGTCCCAGTCAGTCCGCTGCTCCATTTGTTGGGGCTACTTAACTGGCCACTCTAGCCTGAATAAAGGAGATCCTGAGGGTCCAGTAAGATGGGGTGAGTGGCTGGCTCCTCTGTTGGCCACCAGGGGGTGGTGTGCGAATTCTCCACCAATATGCCGTGCCAGCATATTATCTTCTTACATTAGAGATAGACTGCTTTTATCCTGCTGGTGCTCCTCAAGTTGCAGCTGTAAACGATCATGGGTGACATATACACACACTGGGCTCTGGGATCACTAGTCCATACACCTGCAGATTCTTTGCTGTATTTGCAAGTTTTATTCTATTTTTTGTGGAGTTTGATTTTCTCCTCTCTCAAAAAAGGTGACAGCTTTAAGTATTGTTTGATGATGACAGGTTTGGTGATCTACCAGGTCCTGCTGGTCCCGTTTCATTTTCTCTATGTCTTCAGGTTTAGAAACATATATTTTTTTCAGCATCTGATATGTGTTAATTTCGCTTTGACCCATCTTTATAGCAGTGACTTATTCTATATTCAGTCACCTCAGAAATATCTCCTGAATGGTAGATAATAGAAATAAAATAAATGTAAGAGAAATTAAATTAATACAAGTACACGTAGTACTGTACAAAAAAGTCTTAGACACTTAAGCATGTTTAAAACTTCGTATTGGCAATAATTGCATTTTTGCCAGGAAAAATACCATATATCCATATAATAGATACAAATAAACATGAATACAGACAAAAAATGTCAAGAATTTCTTATTTTCAAAAAAGTAAGTTAGTTTGAACAACAACGTTTGGTTTCAGGTGTCTCCTGAATGCCCCCAGGCATTACATAGATTTGTTCATCATTATATGATTTAATTTCCTCATATTATTTTACATGGCCAAAACCAGATAAAGTAAGTAAGTACCTTTATTGCCATTATAATTGCACAGTAAACCAAAATGCTTTCTTCACACATCCCAGCTTAGAAAGCTATGATACAGCACCCCTAAAGCAGAAAGGGGCTAAGGGCTTGCCTGAGTCCAACATGGGCAATGTTTTGCGTTTATTATAACATTGGTTTTTCCGACTAAACAAATCTTTACTGCCAAAATAAACTTTTTCCCACATACAATTTTTCAAGTAGCTACAACAGTATTTTATATGCTTAATGTGATCTGAAAAAATAGAACGGTTGAGAATAACTGTGGGAAGATTTAATGGAGCAGTGAAATTGCTCCTTCTTACTTACTTATGAAGAACATAAGTGGCCATAATAAGGATCATGCTGGAAAAAAAGCTCTCTCAACTTAAAAATGGAAAATTGTAGTGCACTCACAACTTCCAAAAAACTTTGAGTTACACATACGGTTTTTGTATAATCAAATCAACATTAGCATGGTAGCAAACGTGTCGCCTGTTCCACCCTGCCTAGTTGATTTAGCCACAACAACGTAGTCCAGCTTGAAAGCATAGCATTTTAAACTGGATACTTAACATTATGTGATGGTAAATCAATAAAGCTTACTTTCAAAGAAAGAATGCATTTGTGGGAGGAGCATGGATACGGCATTTAAATATGCAGGTAAAATTTGCAAACACTCAAACTTAATAACACGGTGGGTCATTTCAGTTTTGGGAATACAGCACCTCCCTGAAGCTCCTCCTCGTCTGAAATTCTAGGACGCGGTCTAGAGCTTGTGTCGAAAATTTAAAGCCAGCAAGTCGATGCCTCCCTGACCTGATGCAACATTGATGATGTGTCAAGGGAGGCCTGTGAGGACGGATCTGGAGACGTGGTTCAAGGTAATTTCCAAGCATCAGCCTTTCTCTCGGAGCGGTGGGGCTGCAGTGTGCAAAGTCACTATTTCCCCACTGAGACATTAAAGTCAGTTTGACCTCCTTCTCCATTTATTTTAGGGGTGATAATGGGTTTAAGAAGTGTCAGACAGGCTGGTAGATGCTGTGACACATAGGGAGACAAAATACAGGATTATATTTATGTTCACCCTCGGAGACATTAGAGAAAGCAAACGCGGTTGTTGGTAATCAAGAAAAAGAAAACTGGAGGAATAAATCTTGTCGAGGAGAATGCACGAATGCAGTATCTTCAGTGACCAATTTCATCTTATTAGCATTTATCAGTAGATAAGCACTGCCTCAAAAAAAAAAATTATGGCTCAACAGCTGTTCATTTCACAATTGATTGACTTAATTACTTGTTCCAGTGAATCCCCATAATTTTCACCATGTGGTGGTCGGATTTTCAAGTTCATCCTTGTGAGGGATACTAGTGTGGGCATAAAGCCGAAAATCCAAAACCTTTAACGCAGAAGCATATTGAAAGTTAAATCAGTCTTTTATTGTGCTAGTGCTACCTCTTATCAAACAATCTGTCCACCTGTGATTAACAGATGCCTCTTGTTTAAAATCATCATTTTCCCACAACAGATAAACTCGGTCTTCTGCGGATAAGCAATGTTTTGATTTGGCTTTTGGTGCAGTTTGACAGAAATTTATGGGCATCTAATACATCACCTCAGGCAGGATGCATGAAATGCCTATACACTGGGTGTGTGCTCTCTCCATCATCTTAAAGGCCATATAAATAATTGTGATCAATAAATAAAAGATGACTTGATATCCCAGCATCACAAGGCTCAGCACATTATATCCAGCATCCATGGACCTACATAATTCAAAATATAGTTCATATGTAAAGCCTAAAACAGCAATTTCAAACGAAGCCATCCAAGGTTTTTAGACCACACCATGCGTCTTTATTTATTAACACAGGCTCAAAAAGAACGTTCAGATCAATGTTTAGACCTCAAATGTACGACTGGCATGAAGACATCATGACAATTATAGTTTGCATTACTTGCATCCTTGGTAGGCAAGTTCACCAGGTTTTGGTTCAGGAGTTTTTGAGTTCTCTTTGAATGTTCTTTTAAAGCACTCACAGTCATCAGATTCATCCGCTCAGGGAAGGGATCTGAAGTCCAACGTCACAAAAACAATTCTTCTACATGGTACATGTCCCAAAAGTTAGTTTCATAGTTTAGCTTAGTTAGGAATAGGAATGTTTCTTCATGCATTCTACAACCATGTAAATACATGTAAATAAATACAGAATGTAAATCTCATAGACCCATATTTTATTCACAATACAACATAGAACACATATCAGATGTTCAAAGTGAGACATTCTACCCTTTCATGAAAATGATTAAGTCATTTATTTACTGTTGTCAGCGCACAGTTCAAAGGCCTGCCTGTCTGAAGGTATGAGGTTGCATTAGTGCCTATGGCGTGGGCAGCTTACACATCTGGAAAGGCACTATCGATGCTGAACTGTATATAGGTTTTAGAACAGCATATGCTCCCATCCAGACAACGTCTCTTTCAGGGAAGGCCTTGCATATTGCTGTGAGACACTGCTACCACATACTACCTCCATCATAACTGCATGGCTTCACAGACAAAGTCTGAACTGGCCTGCCTTTTCAGTCCAGACCTTTCACCAATAGAAAACATTTGGTGCATCGTGAAACTAAGAATTTGGACCGTTGAGTAGCTAGGATCCTACATCAGACAAGAATGGGACGACATTCCTCTCCCAAAAAGCCAGTAATTGGTGTCCTCACTTCCCAGATGTTTACAGACTGTTGTTAAAAGAAGATGGAATGCTACACTATGGTAGACCTGGTGCTGTCCCAACTTTTTTAAGGTGCGTTGCTGCCATCATGTTCTAAATGAGTTCATCATTTTTCATGAAAGGGTAGAATGTCTCACTTTCAGCGTCTGATATGAGTTCTATGTTCTATTGTGAATCACGGTTACTGTAAATTGCAGCCTACTACATCCAAAGCAACTTGAGTAACACACTTGATACAATTTGCAGGGAGGAAGGGGGAGTTTATGCTGCCAGTGGTTGCACTAATGACATTAGATTGCATGTAGCTTGTATGTAGCGATTATGAACAGTGATATTCAAAAGAAAAGACATTCCAGTTATGGGAGGTTTTAACCTGATAGTATTTTATTAATAGAATGAAAGTAAAAAGATTATGAAAGACCGAATGACCTGCAAATCTCCGCACAATAAATTAGCACTATAATTCAGTCACAAGGAATGAACAGAGCCTGTTCAATAAGAGGGAAAGGTTAGAATGGCTAAGCTCAGTTGAGCATGGCTCTGGCCAAGGCAGCACGGCTTCAGTGCCATGTCAATCAGCCGGGGGTTTCATGCTACAAGGTCAGTGGATGGGAACCGACAATGAGAGTCATAGCTTTAAGATGGAGTACCTTGGCAGACTAGCAGAGCGAAAGAGGGACACAGAGAGAGAGAGACAGAGAGAGATTGCCTGCCTGCCGATTCTCTGTATGACTGTCCTTGACACAAATGGTGGAAAAGCAGGAGAACAACAGAAAGAGAGAAACCGATTAGGATAGGAAGTAACAAAACACAGGCGCACGTTCACATCTCCTCAAGCTACAAAATGTTTATACTTCTCTCTGTCTGCTTTCTCGGGGACCATTTCCAGGTTTACACTTCGCAGGAGCTGTGACAATATTGAGTACAGGATCTTTTTTCATTCATGTCAACAAAAGCCATATTAACAATAAACCAAACTCCCATCTCATATGGAGCCTCTAACTTGTCCTCCGTGGACAAGACGGTAAGATGGTTTTATGATTTTTATGGCTTTTACAACCTCCGCTCAGTTTTAAGAGTGCAATTCCCCAGGCCCGGTAAATTATTGCTATTGATAATGCCAGCTTCACTTCATTTCACCACTTGTAATTGAACAGGGCAGCTTGGGAAATGGTCCCATCCAGCAAAAAGGGAACCAGCAAGAAAAAAAAAGTTTCCTTTTCTCTGGGGCAGACCAACAGCACCTCGATGGTACAGTCATAACAGCCCTGACGAATACTGTTTGGTTTAAGCTCACCCATGGATCCTTCCATTTAGCTGTCAAAATAGCATGGTCATTAAACATAATTGACAGCTGGTGGAACTACTGCAACTGGCTGAGAGAAATCATCATGCGATGTCCCAGAAATAGGTAGGAACCTTGGGTTATATAATAAAACCCAACGTTATGTAATGTAATGATATCATATCTCAGAAAGGAAGGAGATCTATTCATCTGCCAACCTGATTCACTGCATCTTTTTTTCCCCCCAAGAAGTCTGTGTCATGGAAAGGACATATATTTGAACAGGTAAATTTTATATGTACACTTAGTTTGACATTAGTGACTTAGGGACATGTTGATAACATATTCAAATAATAATACACTTAATGGAAAATACATAAACTGCCACATCGAAATATAGGTATTATATTTTATACCAATGTTTACTATTATAAAAGATGTATACAGACTTCTTCTTCTTATTATTATTATTATTATTATTATTATTATGGTTGAGCATTGCAAAGAAATGCGCAACTATACTGTTATCCGATTTATATTATTATTATTATAATTTTTCTCCCGTTTCTTTGGCGCATAACTCGTCCCGCAGCTTTATAAAAATATTGACTTTATAAATATTGACTCCGTTCCAACTCCAGATTGTCCGGTATGATTGTGTGATGTGTGCACAGATTCCGTGTAGGACAGGATTTTCTGGGATTTTTTTTCCCATAGAGAATGAATAGGATGGAAAAATGCATGCCCATCTACTTTACTTCTGCTCGACCTAGACACAACATTTTGGATATACTAGCTCGGGGCTCTGCCGCACTCGTCCGTTTGTCTTTCTTTATCGCATCCCTTTTTCCTCCCATAGAGTCCCAGTCATTTTTGGACCCACCCAAACCTAGCTGTATCCTTCGCCACCAAACTTCATGTACTCACTAAGGGCTGGTCCCCAAACACTAATCCACAGCCATACTGACCCGCACTCCACTATGTGTCGTTTATTCATCCCTCGTTCCTCCCATAGAGTCCCAGTCATTTTCAACCCTAGCCAAACCCTAGTGTTTACTTTGCCTCACAGCCACCAAACTTCATGCACTCACTGAAGGCAGGGGCCCAAGCTCTAATGTACAGCTATAAGCACCCGCACTCTTCTATGTGTCATTTATTCATCCCTCGTTCCTCACTTAGCAAGCTGCGCAACCATCCCACGTTTTCTTCAGGAAATGCACTTTTCTAGTTATCATTGTTATTATCATTATTATTTTTAGTCAGAGACCATCCTTCTAATTTGATTTACTATTTATTACTGTGGTTTCCAGTCAGAATGACTATTAAGTACCATTCATTCATTACATAATTTATTTTTTCATTTTGTAGTGATATTTTCCATCCTTCTTTTAAACACCTCTAAAGTTCAGCTTTACCGTACTTGCCATGCACTACCAAACAACGGGCATCCAGTCTTTTCCTATGGAAGTATGTCATTTTTGCTGCAAGCGGCAAGATGGCGACAAAGAAACAAGTTGCAGTTTTCTCAGCTTTATGTAAATAAACTCTGACACCACAAGGCAACAATAAAAGTGACTGGCTCTAGCTAAATCCTTGCAGCAATCATAGGCACAGGGGTCCGAGGTCCCCAGCCTGTGCTATTTGAACTTTTAGTTCCTACCACCATTTCAGACAGTACCACTGCAAATGTAAAAGAAACTTATGAACTTGTGAACTTGTACACAGTTTCATATTTTAAACAAAACAGTCATATGTATTTAGCACATATTTATACATTTTATTGTCAGGCGCTTGACAGTGTACACACCCACACACGACAACGAGGGTGGCCTCGAGCACACTCACAAGAGACAAACCTGAGGCGACATTAGTGACTTTTTGCCTGCTAGTGTGAATGTACGGATAGAATTTGGTTGCATTTTCTGCTGCTCATGATCCAAGTGCTCCCAGGTATAAGCTTGTAATTTGACTTTGCTTTTATTTCTGCTTATAACTTGTAAAACTTGAAAAAAAAAATTGTCTGTTTCCTTAATTCACTAACAGTTATTTTTCTAGCTGCATATTCTGTCAGACTTGTAGCATTGAGTTATTATTTCAGAGTGGAGGGATGGACAGAAACACCAGAGGATGTTTTCAGGTCTGAAGTTTTGGTGGTCTACCAAGTCTTACATGTTTCTTAGGAGTCCCATTTTCTCTCTATCTTTGACCAGTTTGACTTTTTCCTTCCTTATGCAAGTGGATCATGTTATGTTTAATCTTACCAGAAATATTTTCTGAAGATGTACTTTAACCTTCATTGTTGCAGGTTGCAGTATTATTTGGTAGTCTATACTGGAATACACCTAAAGTAACCCACCCAACCCTGTAAATATATCATGTCCTATATCAAACCTATATGCAGAGAAATAAAAAAGTGTCACAAGGACACCACAAACTGACAGAACAGCTTCAACACATCTTGACATACATTCCCCAAGTCAATGGAGCTGTTTTGTCATAGGATAAAGAGATCAGTCAGTATAGCTTTGTATTGATTTGCAGTTGACTTCCCTCCAAAGGGACCAGCATTAACTGCATAATGGATTAATATAGGACACCTGTCTGGAAACGCATTAGATGTGCACTAGTTCTATTTTGCCACTAATTTGTTCAGATCTTCCCCTTATTTATTCATCCATCTCTATGTCTGATCAATAAATGTGATATATGGATTTAATAAAATATGCTTTGTAATTTCTGACATTGCACTGCAATAATGCATTGTAATATAGCTCGCTCCATACTCATGAATTGGCATGAAGTGTCAATACAAAACTGTAAAGCCATAGGTGGAGCTTTTCCTAAAACCTCATCAGGGAATAAGACAATCTGGCTTTGCCCGAGTCTCTCTTGCTACAGAACAGAGAAAACATCTTAGCATGTCTGTGTAAACACAAGCACTTTGGAATGCCCACAGAGCCAGAGCTCTCCGTCCATTGCGTGGCCTAACTTGACAGAGGACAATGTCCTTCATCTCTCTCCCTCTCTTTTTTCTACAGGCTTTTTTTATGGCCGTGAGTGAACTGACCATCTTTCTCTTTCTGTCTGCCTATGTGCTCATGTGCATATGCCTTTTTAATCACTTTCAACAGTGTAGCCCATTTTAGTGTGGCAATATATTTATAGTTGTAGGGTTTGAATTTCTAATTATTTGATCATAATCTATTATATGCCGATGTAGGATAGGCCAATTGCAAAAGAATACCGCCAACCATTGCAGAAATCATGCAAATGAGGTATAGTTATTGGTTTATACAAAGTCAACAGCATTTGCCATGCACCATTGTTTACGTGGTGGAAAACTTTGACAAGACATTTTGGGATCTGACAATGGGATTTAACCAGTTACTGCCCAGTGGGCTGTTCAAAGAGTGCAATTCTATTCTTGAGCAATCACATGATATGTCATTACTGATATATCACTGCATGAATTTTTCATCAACAACTCATGAAAAGGTTATGACCTAATCTGAATAAAACATGAATCTGCATAAACATGAATTTCACTCCGTAGTCCCGGGTGACACTAAATGACATTATTCAAAATTGTAGCTTTCTTCTTTACCAGCAGCCCAGCTCTCGCACACAGCACTCTCTGTGCTTGCCCTGGCTCTGTTGGCAAGTGTGGATTTGTCTTTGTCTTTGTATGAGTCAGTATGAGCTGTTGTCTGATGGGCAAGCTGTGTCTTCCAGTAGCACATGGCTGGTGCCCACATGGAGAAAGGACAGGACATGCTATGGCCAAGCCTGGTGCAGACAGCTGTGACAGGGCTCCGTCTCCTTGCAAGCCTGGAGATGTAACCTTGTGTAAATGGGCTTGATGTGCTGAGATGTGTACTAGCACACATAGCAGGCAACAAGTCGCTTACGTCACCCCAAGTTTGTCTCTTGTGGGTGTGTTTGAGGCCACTTGCGTTGTCGCGTGTGGGGAAGGTCCAGGACAGCTTGCTAGTTTTTAAAGCACTTACCTAACTACTTGCATTCGTGGCTAGCTCTATTGCTACTAGCTTTATTGGCTGGATAGCATGCTGGCTAAGCTAGCTAGCTATCGAGTGATTTAACTCCCCAGAGGCACCAACAGTATTAGCTACTTTCTTTCACACTTCATTTTTCTTCACATGTATATGTACAAGATGCATAATATAAAATGGGAAAAGGAGAAACAGCAGTTACGAGCTTCTCTGCCATGTTTACCACCAAACTATTGAGAGTAGGAATAAAATGCTGGTAGGAACAAAAAAGTTCAGAGAACAGAACCTGGGCTCCTCGGATCCCTGTGTCAACGACTGGTCGGAAGAATTTGTTGGAGCCAATCGTTTACAATGTCACTTTACCGCATCATAATTCATGTGCATTAAACTGATTTGTTGCTTGTTGCTCTATCGCTGTGTTCTTTGCTGCTTGTCGCCAAATCGCAGCTACAGGTTGAATAGTCCCATAGGAAATGACTGCTTGCTTGTTGCTCGGTCACTTGATAGTGTGAACATAGGGTAAGGCTTCATCATGACATGACTGTTAGCCTATTCTTGGTCTGAACAGCCTCCACCATTTTACAAATTGACTGAGTCCTTTTTTTCTTCCTGACTGACTCTAATTACATTACCTTGCATGCAATTTGCCTTTCGGTGGCAATAATGACGCATGCTCTGCTTCCACCCCAGATGTTATTGGCACCAGAGAACCAAACTTTGCTGGAGGTGGTCTGTTAATTCTATGATTAATAAAGACTGAAGACTCCCAAACTTGCTGTTCCCTTGGTGGTCAGTTCGTGGGGAGGCGTGCTGTGCTGTGCTCTGCTTCTCGTTGCAAGACCTTAACGTGACCTGACTAAGGTTAAGCTGTTGATGCTTCATCAAAAATCAGGTCTTTGAAGTGCTTTGAGCTCCATAGCCAGGTAAGTGTGATTCAGCTGCTTAATTATTCAAGGAGTACCTCATCCAGAAATGCTAACGTAGCCAGTAATTAATGAAAGCCTGGGGGACCAGATTAGCCTCCAACTTTCATTCATTATTAACAATGTTAGTATTTTAGGGGAAGTATTATTCTTAACATTAAGATTCTTACTGAAGCAAACCTGTTATTGATTAAAATACCAAGACTGTGAAGTCATTATTATAGTTTAAAAAAATAAATAAAACAAAATAAAATACAAATAAAACCCAAACACAACAACGGGCCATTAATTTTGCGCCACCAACACCACGCTTTACACAAAGCTCATCTTACTAATGCCATTTTCTGCTCTGTCACAGCACCTTAAGCATTTATTCATTCTCAAACCTGCTTGGAATCTCTAAAACTAATAATTGGGTGCATCACTTTAATAGCATGTTTGGCTATGGTAGATTAACAGGCACACACACTATGCTTGGACAGGCACAATGTGCATGTATTAAGAGGTCACATTTGAATACAATTCAGTGTGCGTATGGCTCCAGATTGGAAAATCTGCAGCAGAGACTTTTCTTTATTGAATTACTTTTTCAAAGTGCTAACATACAGAGCACTAGCTGGGAGAAGCTGTTGTGCAGTAACATGATATCAGGTTGCATATTTGTAAGTGATTAAGGGTGCTTGTAAATAGAAAGCTAAATCAAACAAGGCTGGTTTTACATTAAGTTGTCCAGCACACTTGGACCTACTTTCTATGCAATCTTTAGTTTTTATGCTTTCTAGCATTAATTGATTTATTAACATACTAAATAATCCAATACAGAATAAGTTATGGTCTTTCAGTAATACAAACTTTTTAACTGAAAAAAGTGGTCTGAAGAATTAGTTGGAGCCAACCGTTTCCAATGTCACTTTACCACTTCGTAATTCATGTGCATAAAGCTGATTTGTCGCTTGTGCTCTATCGCTGTGTCCCTTGCCGCTTGTCACCAAATCGCGGCTACAAATCGCGTAATCCCATAGGACATGACTGGTCGCTGCTGGTTGACTGGTTGTTGCTCTGTCACCTGCTAGTGTGAACGTAGGGTAAGGCTTCATCATGACTGTTGGCCTATTCTTTGTTTGCCCAGCCTCCACCATTTTAAAAACTAAACAATTTTAGTAACGAACTTTAACCACTCAAGTTGCGACTGTAAACATGTGCATCTGTGAGCTCCTGCTGGTGTGGATTCCTAAGTTTTCTTCTTTTTAAATCATGCACCTTCAGAAACTTCAGACTGCTAAAGCTGTGCATGTGAAGTCCACATCATCTACATGCTTTAACGCTACCTAATCCTGGTCTTGGAGATAACGTGCCCTGCACATTTTAGTGGACTCCCTGCTTTAACACACCCTCTACAACTCTGAAAGTTGCAGCGGATGCTGATAAGTTGAATCCGGAAACAGGGGCAAGCACTGAAATATGCCGGGCAGGGTGCCTCCAGATCCAGGGTTGAGAAACATTGTCCTAACCAATCACAGGGCTGACGTTTCTTGCCCTGCCCACACAAGACAATTTCAGAGAAACTTATAGTGAGTTAAAGCTAACCAGGATAACCAAAATCTAGGAAACTAGACCACCTGTCTGTAGCTGCCTGTTGTTCGTTTCTTTATTTGCACGTTGCTTTGTTCGTCCGTCTATCCATCTGCATGTCTGTTACTTCATGTATAGCCTCCCCCGCCTGTTTGTTCATACATCCATTTGCATGTTGCTTCATTTTCCCATTTGTTCATTTGTTCATGCGTCTGTTTGCACATCTGTTTGTCCATTGCCGTCACATAAAAGCTGGATAATGATTTTAGTTTTGTATGACGTGCAGAACTGGCTAGGAGTGTTGATAGAGAGCTGTCAATCAAGCTGTTCATTAGCCACGCCCACACCGTTCTCTGAACAGGAGCTTTCAAACTGTGTTTGATCATATTTATATCTTTTCATTCAAGCTTTGGTGGATGTTTGATGTAACTCAAGTTTAGTATCGTATAAACATTTGAAATATTTTACTTTGTGTTCCCTGAAGCTTCTCCTAGCACTTAAAGGAAACCAATGGTTTGGAGCAGTATCATATTAGTGGACATAGTGTTGAGCAAAATGCACTATATCACACACATACCTCACCAGGCCAGAGCTGAAGACCTCTCATGGTGAGATGCTTATTGGGGTTCTCACTTATGATCTGTTCAATATCTACCGGTAATATCCACACCACAGGTGTAAGATGAGTGGGAAGAGGTGATCACCTTTGAGAGTAGGAGTAATGGCACCATTCACTTTCCAGCAATCCAGGCCTCTAGCAACTTTACCAATATTAGCTGCTCCCAAGTCATGGTAGGAGCATAAGGGTGGATATGAAGGCATTATGACCCTAGGTTGAAATGAGTATATGGAGGTGTTATGACTCAAGGCTGAAACTGTAGCGCACAAATTTATACAGGTTTGAAATAAGTAGGGGCTGGGGGGTTTGTGCTGTGGTTGCCATGTCTGTGTGCTCTTTCTCTACAGTTCAAGTGCTTGGAGACTCCCATTGGCTGTGAGATAAGGCAATATTGTTTTTAATGAAGACAAATGTACATTTTGAAGCTTCTGCTGTTTCGTCCTGGCTTTGCCAATAGACCAACCACTAGTAATGGTCAAGTGTATGGTGACATTATGTTTTATAATGTTGCTTTGTGACTTTGAAATGTTTGGGCTTGCAGATGCTTGTAGTCTGCTTCAGGGCGTGCAACCAGAGAGGATTGGTGGATGGGCGATGTTTGCCAAGTGTGAAACAAGGAATATAGGTGTTGCTTTAACAGGGAAAAGCATTTTCTTAGAATGTGTCTCAATCATTTTAATCATGTCTCAGCTTGGACTACAAGCTGTTTCACATCCAATCATGGATGCCATCTTTATTGAGGCAAAATGTTGTGGCTTTGGCATCTTTGAGGCAGTGCTGGTTTATTGGCCTGTGCTAAATTTGACTTCCAGCCACCTATGGCTCTGTGGGACCAGCTCATGCCCCAGAACCACAATGTTTCATATTGAGAAAGCAGTAGTTTCATTCCAGATCCAGTTTGATGGTAATCATTTGCTGTAATCTCTACAGATCCGAGGCTTACTGAGTGACAAGTCTGCAGTATGGCACATTCTTCCCTTCATTAGCCAAACATTTGGTTACTTGCACAGACCAATACATTGGGGGTGTGAACAAATCCATTGTCTTCTATAAGCATATATTCATTTAAATTTTGTTAGCTACTAAAAGACTTGACTGTAGACCTTTTTCTGTTTAGTCATTTTTGTTAGTATCTCATTCACAATTACATTTGTCAGTGTGAGACATTGGGTTGAATTTGTCCTTGACTATTTATACTTATCTGCACCAGATGTTCAGTTGGGATGAAATTCTATTTGTCAGTATGTTATTTTTTTTAGAAAACCATCATTTGCTATATTTTTGACACATTTTGATGTCTTGCAGTTCTGAGCTGCATATCAGATCAATCTGTTTGGTATGTGTCTTTCCTACTATTTTGTAAAGAAAAAGAAATTAGCAGAAAACTGTTTGTCTTCTTAAATTCATTAAATAATTAATTTATTCAATTATTTATTTTTGCTTTAGAATTGCTTTATTGACCACCAGCTGACATTTGCTTCTTTGCACATGTGTGTGGAGACCCCTATCTTTAATTTGGATAACAGTGTTTTGATGGTCCACTGTAGATGCTTGGTCAGAACTGACATTACACTAAATGTCTATTAGATGCAGTAGGATTTACAGTTGAATGTGATATATTCTGTTCTATTCTATTGACAGACTCTATTCCAATCCTAACCTAAACCTAATCCTAATCTTAACTTCAAAACAAAGCCTACACCTACGCCTACTCTTTACCTACACCTGGACCCTTAATGTAGTTAATTTGATAATAAACACCGGGTTTAGAGGTTCCGTAGAATGAGCTGTTCCATAGAAAAGCAGTATTTACACTGGTATGTTGAATAAGATGAGTTCGGTCCATAACATACCAAGGACCACAAACACTGTTGTCTCCTTCTTCAAATACAAGTCCTGTATTTGCAAACTAAGGTATTAAAACAAGCTGATTCCTAAACTGTTACATAACAGTCTTGACTCATTAATATTTATGACTTCAAATTTTGCATATGACAACAGAGCAACAGCAAATGAAAATCTATGACTTCAGGCTATGATGGTGATAGACACATTTCATACCCTTTCCAAGGAACTGAACTGTCATCAGGCATGGTTGATGTTTTACCAGGCTGAAGCTGGCTTCTCATTCACCAGCTTCTTTATCGAACATTCCATTCCAATTTTAATGCTACAGCATGTACAGGTACCAGAATTTAACTGTGGTGCCATTTAAGGTAGAATGGAAAATGTGCAAGGAAAGCTGGAAAATAGGAAGCCAGCTCCCACAATCCTTAATTCATAGTTGTTTGTTTGCTGTTGCGCATTTCACTCCAGGCAGTTTCTCCAGCCTATAATAATACTGAGTAGGTTTTGCACAGAATTTGAAAAGAGGGAGAAGTTCCAACTTTAAGCTTTACAACTCCAACTGCAACCTGTAACTAGCAGCCATGCTGTGTGATATTTATCTACTTTCTGATACTGAAGCAGGTTGTCTTAAACTGAAGGTTTCACGGTGAGCTAACAGCTTCATTTTAGTTTGTGTTGTTGTCAAGATCAAAAACAAGTAGTACAACCTAGCTTGCCACACTAAGGTCTGGTTTAAGCCCTTTTCAGACAGGATTAGTGTGACCACTGACAATGTATCTTATAACCCACTTATGTTAATAATGAAATTTAAGTTTGATTATCAGGCTTCATGCAGGCTATAGACTACAATATACCATGAATTACTTAAAGGTGCCAAAAGTGCCAAGCCTCTGAGGAGTGCTTTTGGCGGGTCTTCTGGACCTGTACGTCTTATAACACTCAGCGCTCAGCCGAGAAATCTGACAGACATGGTGCATTCGGACAGGACTAAAAGCACTCAGGGACTACAGCAATAATTACAGTACCCCACATCCCTACGTACAACTAACCCAACAACCGGTCCAAATACGACTTTATTTTGCTGACAAAATAAAGTCAGTGGTGGACAGTAACATAGTAAATGTAATTAGTTACTGTACTTAAGTAGTTTTATCTGTACTTTACTGAAGTATGTCCATTTTGGATGACTTTGTACTTTAACTCCACTACATTTCAAACTCAAATATCTTACTTTTCACTCGACTACATTATGGGAAATTTGTAGTTCCTTTCAGCTTATGTGCACATAAAAATGTAAAATGTCAATACGAAACAAGCTTATTCGTGGATTCTTAGCATACATGGAAATGCCCATTTTAGGCCTGGACTACATCAAGCACCACCTGGAGGAGGGTAGGTAAAGCAGGATGGGGTTATTGTTCCTGACTTTGTGGGTAAATAGACCACAATACAGAAATATGTACACATGCACTTGTGACTGGCGAGTGTCTTTTTCTGCATTTATACAAACACTATTTCCTTTTATAATAAATCTGTTTTGGCTAGTTTATGTTTATGAACAGAGACCTACAGATGCTGTATAGTAAAGGAAAACTCATTTGTGAATCTGTTTAAAGTTTTTACATTTTTATTAAACTTTTAACTTGTAACTAAGTTGCAAATAAATCTTAAACTGAAACTTTGCTTGTTTGCAAAAGCTTATTTTATAGTCCTAGCTAAAGGAACCTGTTCTCCTTTAGTGTTTTGTAGATATGATGATTTGAATAGTCATCAGTGTCAGACTAATTAATCACCTTCTGTTTAAAGACTGCTGGACTGAGAGACACTCGAGTCTCTTCACCTACAGTGAGCTGATTAAGAGTCTTGTTCCAGAAATGATAATAGGACGTTAGAGCCATAATAAATCATGCTCCCGTTACTCTCCATACTTAAGTACATTTGAAGGTAGATACTTTAGTACTTTTACTCAAGTGGGGGTCTAAAGGGAGGACCTTTACTTTTACTGGAGTAATATTTTACCTTGGGGGTCTCTACATTAACTCAAGTACATGGTCTGTGTACTTCGTCCACCTCTGCAGTTGATATGCTACAAGCGATACTAACGTTAGCAAAGTCATTTAAATGAACATCCTGTCAACATTTCTCATTGCCCACCTGCTCAGATATCTCCTCATCTTCCTCAACTAGCTTTTCCATGCCTTGATTTTCTTAAGTTCTTGCTGCAGCTGTAAATATTCAGATAATTAAAGTACAAAAATTGTGAACACAGTAATAAACTCCGTGGAACACTGTCTGTATGATGCTTGATAATATGTCAAAGCTGATGTTAGCTCCCTGTTGGAATTTACGTTCCACCTTAAATAGTGCAACCGCTGAAAGCTAGCACCCAAACAGGCGTATGAATGTAGGTGCTATATCATTTAAGGTGGAATGGTTTATAAGAATGACAAGCTGGGTTTAGCTTCATCTGATCTCTATCGAATGTGTGAATTCTCCCGATTCTCCCAATTACCCACTACAGCATTGCAATGTTGTCTCTTGCCTAACTATAGCGCATTATAGCACATGTGTTTGATGTTAATTATGAAAATGAAATAGAAATAGGTAAAACTCTCCAAACTAAAATACCCTCCTATGTCTGTGTTGATTTCAGTATTTGGATACTGGCCCCTTCAACAGTTAACTAAGTGCTCGAGTTCCTGTGCACATTAAATGGGAGCTAAAAAAAATAAATACAAATCAGAATGAATTCCAAGCATTTATGTGGTAGTGTATATTGTAGTCTGACTTGTGCTCTGCAAAGATACGTGTCTTATTTAGATGCAAACAGAAGAAAATCTGCATCTATATGAATAAAAAAGGCCTAAAAGTTTCAGACAAGACCATTTGAGGTTCTTTATTTTGACTCTGAATCCTCTTAAAGCAATTCTATAAATTATCAAAGAACACTTTCAGAAAAGGACTCTCTTAAAACATGATTTTTGGACATTCAGGAGGGCAAGTGGTAGAATATAATGGAAGGTCAGGGGTATTAGAACATGAAGGTTTCCAAAATAGTTCTTATTCTTTAGTGCACTGTGACAAGGTTTAAACCTGCACTCGGTGATATGAGGCACTTAACAGTCCCAGCAAAAGAAAATAAAACAGAATCATGCATTTCATATGACTGAGGCAGTAAAGACACTCCACTCAAAGCATCTGTGCCTTGTTTTTTTTGTTTTTTTTTCCAGATTTATTAAATAAATAAATAAGTAAGTAAATAACGTAGCGTGGCCTTGGGGGCAGGTTTGTCAGTTGTCTTTCAGTGAATGCAAATGGACTCATATACCACCTCTGTTTCTGACAAGACACAGCTTTTTAATATTGAATAATTACAGAGTCAAAAATATCTTTGATAACTATGTATTAGTCATGCTAAGGGTCCCATCCTAATCAGATGCATGTACACTCATCATCACAAGAATAGTTGCACCCAGGAGGAAGTGTGGGACTGCAGTGCTATTGGGAAGGAAGGTAAAGGTTACCAGGAACAATAAATGATGATACATTTAGACTGATATGGGCAATATTTATTGAGCTACACATACAGAAGTAGTGTCTCTCAGTAGTTTGCTAGTGCAACATGCCAAAAGTCTCTGCATGGAGGTGTAGAGGTTGCTAATGGTGTCCTGCGATAATCCATCTCATGCAGCTTGAATATTCTCACACAGTTCCTGCAGATTTTGCAGTAGGGATGGAGGTGGAGTGACACCAGGCCTTCTGGACACGTGACACGTGAAAACAAACTTAACAGTCTTGGCCGGTGCCTCCACACACGGATTTGTTGGTCAGCCCACCAAGACAAAAGCGGGATCCAATGGGACCATTGACGTGGTGTTAAGGGCAGTTGTCGTAATGGTCTGTGTGCATGTAGTCCTACATCACTGCTCACTGAATGTCCACAGTCATGGCTGTTGGGTCAGTCAGGTACAGCGATAAGGCCCATCCTTGCATACATCACATGTGCGACTGAGCATGAAACTTAAATCATTCACATGTCTCACAATGTCAAACCTACACACCAAGTTTCATTCCTGTTGGCTGATTCCTTCTGGGTGCAGCTACTTGTGCATCTATCTTCTTTGATGATGAATGCATTTTTAGCACTGTGTTTCACTCACACAGATTCCTGCTCCCTACTGCACCACATTTGGTGCGGCCAGTAATGGATCAATTATATAAACATGTTCTAATTGATAGAGCGAGTTCTAAGATTAAGCTTCCGGATGCTGAACTGGCATGTACTGAATCTGCCTTCAAAGTGAGCAGAGATCAGATTTGCGGTTAGTAACACATAGCAAGCCAGAGTATTGGACGAAGGGAGCCGCCAGTGGATCAGCTCGAGAAGACTAAAGCCACCTTAAGATGTAGATTTAACCTGCTTAGCCACACCGTCTCCAGTGTCTCCCACTGTTTTAAATGAGCATGCATGTGCTACAAACAGCATCAGCAACAGCATCATAAAGCACCATTACAGGTGAATTTTAGTCTATGTGGTAGCTTGGACATATGACCCACTGATTTCTCATTTAAATTCCTTCAGGCCAAATGACACAGGAAATGAAAAAAGATCGATATCATGGATTTTTTTTTTTATATCGCCACTCTGACAAGACAAAGGATGCTGGAAAGTAGGGAGGGGGTGGGTACTCACGGATGTAACTGTATGCAATCAAGGACTCAAGTGGAGCGGGTGTCAATACGTTTGATCCACAGAGCTCTATCCATCAGTCACAGTGAATGCAGCACAGCGGGGCAGGCCACCACTGTGTGACTCCATCTTTGATCCAGCGAGTCTCATTCTGAATCTCAGACACTAGCTCAAGTCGTGACCAAACCCCTGGTGTGAACAAACACTGGGGCCCTCTCTAAACAGAGTATTTAAAGCAATACTGTCTGGACTGTTGAGAGAGAATGGTGAATAGGTACACGCACTTACAGAGTTTGTGTTTTCCGGGAGAAATGGCCTCGTTCACACTTGGTATTAACATCCGTCTCAAGTGATTTGGACAGCAAGCCATTTCTGTGTGTCATTTCTGTGTGACCTGGCATTTCTGTGTGTCTTGAATGTGTCTACAGTGATCTGATTTCCTGACCACTACTGCATTTGTTTAGTATAAGCTCATCTGAAGGGGCTTATTTATTTATTTATTTATCCCCTCTTCTTTTTGACATAAAAACTGATGATTTTAATATAGTGGCCGAAAGTTTTCCATAATTTAATAGTGGAATCCTTTTATTCGCTTTATAAAGGTTATATAATATTAATTTACAGTAATTTTGTGTAACGTTACCAAAAGTATTCCCCTGTGTGCTGAACGTGTTATGGATGAAACAACAATAACTAAAACATGGGTGTGACAAAACGGTCAATTACATGACGAATTAAATACCGAAGTTACTTAATGAATTACAATTATATTTACCGTACATCCACCAGCCACTTAATTAGGTATACCTCCTTGTATCTTCACTCATTGTCCATTTTATCAGCTCCACCTACCATATAGGAACACTCTGTAGTTCTACAATTACAGACTGTGGTTCATCTGCTTCTGTGCATACTTCATCCTGTTAGGTCAATAAAACCTGCTTTGTGGTGGAGCTGTGGGGGCGCTGACCATTAAGAAAGGGGCTAACAAAGTATGCAGAGAAACAGATGGACTACAGTCTGTAACTGTAGAACTACAAAGTGTTCCTGTATAAGGAAAGTGGAGCTGATAAAGTAGACAATGAGTGTAGATACACGGAGGTGTACTAATGTTGGCAGGTTTAAATCTACACTTCAGATTTTTCAATGTCAAGAACTAACAAACAGTGAGAAAACAGAAAATATGCACAAATTCATCATCAACTTGAAATAATAAAAAAAAAGCTCTCAAAGATACTCACAAACAAACAGCTATGGGTTATCGATTGAACAACTGGCACAATACCAATCTTTTCTAATCTTCCAAAAAACAATATTGACTCTTTAAAAACTGTTGAGCCATATTTAAACACTTTCAACTAAAAGTAGACACTCATGCTCAAATTACTCAATCACTGGACCATCCCACTGGATTAAATACACAGCACATCACATAATTTGTGTGTGTGTGTGGGTGGGTGTGTGTGTGTTGAATTCTAGGCTAGATTTGTTACAGAACTAAAGTGGAATAAAACAATTTTTTCCCTTCTCATATTCAACCCAGCATTTTCTGCTGATATCTGCCTGATAACGATACCTAGCTTCGGACCAGTGCTGTCTTTATTTAGAATCTGCAGTTCTGACAGAATTTCACTGAACCATGAGAGTGAGAAATAATGATTAGTCATCACTGGCACTTACACAAAGGATTAAGATCCAGTTTCACATTAGGCACATCAAAGGGTTTGCTTCATAAGTGCTTTGTTTCTTTAAACACAACATTCAGAGAGCTTTTTGTGGTACATTGGCCATGGTTTCTTTTCAGGGGGCATGTGGGGGAATGCTATAATATCTATGTAAAACAAAGTAATGGTGGGGCGAAAATATGGAAAATGGAAAACCATAGAAGAAGAATATAAAGTATAAAAAAATACTTCTGATGGACTTTTTAGGTGAACTTTAGGCTGAAGATTTTAGCTGGACCTGGCAAACTTACAGCCTACTGTAGAAAGTTTACACACAAATACAGAAAGATCTGTGGTCTCATTAAAGGAAGAAACATGTCAATCTGTGAGAGGTGAAACTTTGAATCTTAATGGGGTAAAAGTGAAAGAGTGGCACTCTAACAACCTTGCCAAGGAAACATTTTTATTAATTTAGGCAATAATAACAAAGCAAGTAGTCAATTTTAATTACATTAGCTTAGCATAGACAGCTTTAGCATAAAGAAGCAATTAGAGCGCTTGGTAATGCATGTTTTTCAAAAATTGTATTACCCCTGTTCGACTCCTTTTGTTGTATAAACCTAAATAATTCTGTTCATCAAAACCACTGAAACTATATCAAGCTGAAAAAATATGCTTACCTTCTAAAATTCCACCTAAAACAATCCACATGTGTGGAGTGGTTTACTTATTGCTTTCTTCCGCTATGGTTAAGAACAATAAAGGTATGTGTATTGAAAGACTTTTTTTAAACTATCATACCTCTGCTGATTGGTAGAGATGGCACGATCAGGTTAAGTTTAACACCTTCTTCATTAATATATAGTGACTCAAAACAAAACATTGGATTGAGAAGCTCGTAAATAGAAAGCCAATTTCAGCCTCATTTAAAGATGAACATCATCTGTGTCTGCTGAGAGATGACTGGAAAGAGCATGAAAAGGGGCCACCATCCCCTTCACAAACATGAAAGGTAGATTTCTGCACATATAATCTGCCATTGCGGTTGTTGTTGTTTCTGCTGGGCTGGAATTTGAGCTGATATATGCATATTTTGGGGGTGTTATTTTGGGTGGAGTCAGAACTGTCATGTAACAGTGTAGGATTTGTATTTGAGGGAGGAGACAACAGTGTTTGAGGTTCACAATGTCATTTCTATGTACTGAGCTCATTATTTAAGTAAGCCTACCAGACAAAAAATATGTCATCTGTGACTGAAACATAGCTAATAGTGTGTAATACCTCCACTAGCACAAATAACAGCTGTGATTCAATTTGGCCTGGGCTGGACAAGTTTCGGAATGTAGACGACATCAATCTTCAGACACTCTTGCAAAGAATTGCGAATTTGGGCCAAATTTGGTAGATGCCTTGCCTGGCACAATTCTGAGGAGAATTTAGACTGTAGACTGGGATTTTAGCCACTGCTGGTAGACCCATATGACCGTACGCTTCCATACACCTGCAGATTCAGCTACTTCCTTCACACTATGGTCTTTGGCACGTCCAAATGCAATCACTCCTTTTAGACAAACATTAACATCTTTAACAGCTTTGGAGCCATTTTCCACACGTCGAAGGAAGCATACCACCTCTTCTCAATCTATGAATCCCATCACACACCACACAGGTATTTATAGCCCCATCAGTCCTGTGCAAGCCCATCTGCAGGAGCCTGAACTTACTAGCACCTTAACCTTACAAGAGGTTATGATGGTGTTAATACAGTTTTTATTCTATGCCCTGCTTCCCGTGTCACATAGAGGAATCTCACATTAAGACGACACATCTGAAAAGGCTCAGTTGAACCCACCATCCCCCATGATTCTTTTTTACAGCATGTCCACTGACTTTAACTCGCTGTATTAGGAGGAGAAGCAATGATTTTAACAGCAGGGCAGTAAAATATTCCGTGTTACATATCATGTAGAAGTTTCTATTGGCACATACCTTCCTATATGATTAAACCTCCCTCAACGGTGACAGTCTTATCCTTTCCCCATATTCCTCCTGCAAATCACCTTCACGGGCCACTGAGTAGATCATCAACAACACTGACACCCCTAAATGCTGTGTAAGATTTGTTCCTCCCACATATGCTTATGTTGGACAGGATTTGATGTGTGAGGCGTTCTGAACTCCACCTGTGGACAAAGATGGATTAGGAGACAGTGTGTATCGAGTCCCTCTGAAC
This sequence comes from Semaprochilodus insignis, assembly GCA_034552555.1. Lineage (NCBI taxonomy): Eukaryota > Metazoa > Chordata > Actinopteri > Characiformes > Prochilodontidae > Semaprochilodus > Semaprochilodus insignis. Next base: position 27,895,511 of record CM067488.1, read on the forward strand.
TCCTCTATCTTTCGGCCTCTAAGTATGGCATCATTATATATCAGGAGGTCTTTGCAGCTCATCTCCTCGCTCTATAGCCCCTCTCCATCTTGGCCGACGTGTCTTTCTTTGGTTTATTACCTCATCTCAGCCCCTGCCGCTGCATTTGCCCGTCTTATCTGCGCTCCCATCATTACCGGGAGCGTTGGCATTCCACTCTGTCTGCATGCTTTACACCTCGATTTATTTACCTATTATTTTGTGACTGCACTTCTCCTGAAAACCCCAGGCCTTTCCCAGGCAAAGTGCACTGTATAGATCTTGCCTGAAGTGTCAGCAAGTTGTACTTCTTGCAATGCCGGGCACTTTTTTTTTTAATGCCTTAATCTCGCCCATCAGTAGATGAGCAGAACCCGCTACTTGCTCACTGAAAATAGTGACTGTATGTCAGGTGCTATTGAAGTATTTACCATCACTGCAGGCCAAGGAAAGCACAAATGAAAGGAATGGATTTAAGGCACTGTATGTAAGACATATGGATGAGCGGGGTGACTGTGCCCCGTAAAAACAGGATCAGCTCCAAGAGGTTTAAACATGTTTATTTTTTTTTTTTCTTCCCCGGATTATGAAAGTGGATTAAGGCATTTTGCTTTCTTCATTTGTTCTTCTGCCTTCTTCACCACATTTGGTGCTATGATTTATCAAATCCATCTGTACTTTGTTACGCATCTTTCTGGATTTTTGTCTTGATGTTCGGCTTTTGTTCTTCCCCTCGCTGGGCACGGAATCAAGCGAAGGTGGGTTGGGTTTTGTGCAGGGTTGTTTAGGGAGGTATTCAGGAGCAAGAAGGGAACACAGCCAAGTGCATCAGAAAGAGGGAGAAAAGGAGCGCGAGAAAATGAGAGAGCATCTTAGTGAGTCATAGGCTGTCAGCGAAGGGCTTGTGTGCTCCAAATAGGGGTCTTGAGAGTCATTGTTGCCTGCTTTCAATATCTGCAGGCTGAGGCCTGGATTACCACCAGTAGTGCTCAAATGAGCATTGTGAGGCACATGCTGTCGTGCTCATCCGGCACCGTTGAGAGACGAATTCTTCTCGATGCGCGGCCATGATGTCAGCGATAATGCAATTAGTTCGAGGGGATATTTTTGTGCTGCCTGCCTTGTTCCACAGGTTCCAGAAAGCTCAGAACCACCATCCTGCTGCTCCAATTGTATCCGTCAACAAAGCCGAGAAGCAGCGGAGTGAATGAGATGAGTAAGGTTAATTGGCTGCGAAGCCTGAAAAGGTCTCGAGCAAATTCGAATTCTCAAAAGGTGAGAGCTGGTAAACAGTTTTCCATCAGGGTTGCCATAAATAAAATATTGAAAGGTGAACGCGTTGGCACCTTGAGTCAGGACCATGACTGAGAGGAACCCAGCTTAATTTCACGGTGCTCACTCTTACACAGGCACTAGCGCACATGAGTGACAGAGTCTCTGAGGGAGGCGTGCATCTATGTATGAAGGATGGGCGGGAAGGAAACAACTTGCTACAACGATTTTGAAATCCGTACAGAGTGGACACGTTGTGCGCAATTTGCTAGAACTCGGACCAATGCTTTGAACATGTCTATGGTTCCATTCATAGATACCTGTGAAGAGAAAGCAAACAGCCATTACACATGAGGTGGAAATTAAGTCGTCTAGAGCCTAGAAAGGCGCTTGGTCTTCCTATGTTTCCCTCCTACCAATTTTATGTCTGCTTGTAAACTGGCTCCCCATTTCTAAGACTCATGTTTGTGGGTGAGCAGTAGAAGTACAGTATGGAAGTCTGTTCCTGCTAGGAGAAAAACAGGCCTGTGTTATTTTTCTTCCCTGTTTATGGCAGCATGTGAAAATATTGATTTTACTTTTGAGTAATTGCTGAGAATGAATTTTGAGTTAGACTTTCAAAAAACAGAGGGATTTTCAGGATAGTATGTCAGTATGACAAATACTGGCAAGTCAATATTTGCATTTATAGTTTCATGTTGCATTAATTCACCTGTCACTGTAATTTTTTATCTGATTAGTGAGAGGCAGTACGTGAAAGTGGTGTTGTAGAACGATGAAATTGTTGTGCGCCTCATAAATAGGTTATAGAAAAGTACATATAGTCCCTGTTACAACAAAAAGGCTTTGAAAACATGTTAAAAACCACTGAACCAAGACACCAGTTGCCCAGTCTACACCTTTCATATTATTTCGCATTTACATGTCGAAGGAAACCCTGTCTTTGCATTTTATTAAAAAAAAAAAGTACGACTTTGATTTGCAACTCAAGATTTAGCCCACTGTATAGAACATACCAAAGTATATTGTGAAGAAAGTAGGAATTTCAGGATAGTATGACAGTTTAACCTTAAATTAATATTTGGAGGGGGAAAAATAATAATAATTTAAAGATATCATTACTTGGACCAATAAATAAATAATGAATACATAAATAATAATAATAATAATAATAATAATAATAATAATAACATATAATTACAATAATTACATATTCCTACCAGGAACTTTCCTCCTCTTACTGGAAGGAATGAGCTTACATAATTAATGTAGAGAATGTAGAGATGCAAAGACTTTTACAAAGGAAAGTCTTCCAAGTTTTGTTTGCATGTGTGAACCCATTTCTTATTTTTACCCTTACCCCTTCTTTTCGAGTGTAACCCTCCCCCTTGAAACTGAGTTACAAGGGGTAGTGGTTGAAATCTTCCCCCTATGAAACCGAACAACGCTTCAAGAACCGGATACATCATCAGTTGTCTTCAGCGGCTTTAATGTAAACAGACGAAAAGCATGGGCGCTTGTGATTCATTCAACTTCATTCAACTTCAATTTTACACATCAATCAATCTAACGAGTCACCGAATAATAATAATAAAAAAAAAGAGCACAAACAAATAACTACATTTCTTCATTAACAGGCTACTAGCGGTGCTCTTTTGGCGACCCTGCCAGTCTGCAGTGATAGCAGAGGAGGGTAAAGTTCAGCTCCTCACTGCTTAAATACATTTAGGGCATCATATGCCCTCAAAGAGGGGGATGACAATTATTTATTATCTCCACCAATTTACTCTCCACTCTACTTCTGTATGTGTAGCTGAATAAATATTGCCCAAATCAGTCTAAATTTATCATCATTTATTGTTCCTTGTAACCTTTACCTTCCTTCCCAATAACACTGTAATCCAACACTTCCTTCTGGGTGCAGCTACTCTTTTAATGATGAGTGTATAATGCGTATCGCCATTTAACCTAACATTACAGAGATGATGATTTGTGGTTCATATCACCCAGCCCTGCTGTGAATGCATCATTAACTCTGAAAGACGTATGGGTCATTCTGCTAAAATGCAAATGAATAAATAAATAAATAAATAAATAAATAAAAAGTATTTTAAAAGTGTGTACATGTGTGATTTGTTGCATGTGTGATCAAACAGGTTTTTAAGTATTTTATAAAGACATCATTTAATCCACGTCCGCTCTGGGAAAATTACTGGTAGGGTGGTTCAGGCATTATGTTTTACAGACGTGAAAAGTGTTGATTGTGTCGCTTCGTTTTGTTTCGCTTTGTTTCGTTTCATTCCGTTTCGACCTTACTGTTCGCCCTTCAGAAAGGTGCGACGGTGAGCAGTGGTTGAGGCTAGGTATTTATGCCATACCATACAGGTGCTCCTGGTCAGCGCTGATGGGGATTCTGGGGCTTGGAGTTTTTTTTGACCTAGCTCCACCAGCTCCTGTACCGCGCTGCCCAGGCCCCCTGCTGGTGGCCAACGGTATGGACCAGGCCCTTACAATTATGAAATATACGTCACTTTTCTGTAAGGGGTTTGTACTGTTGAACACAATTTACTAATAACTACCTTCTGTTTTTATTAGCATTTCACATACTGTGCCAAGTTTTTTAAAAACTAAAGTTTATATTTATATTTTATTTTTAGATGATTAAGTAAGTAAGCAAACCTATTGCATTTATGTATAAGCATGTATAAGGCTTCCCTGAAACTGGAAATAATGGTACTAAATGATTACACTAGATGGGACTGAAACAAAATGTGTTTTGAGAGTGCATGTGTATGTTTGTGTTTGTGTGTGTGTGTGCATGCATTTAACTTATGGTTAAGGAATGAGAAATGTAAAGAAAGTGTGTTTATGTTCAGTGATGGATTATTCCATGCTTCCACACGGGGCTGCCTGTGTGGTGTTGGCCTACTTCCTCCCCGCTGTGCAGACAGAAGGAGAGAGGCACATCAGAACACATCAAGGTGTTATCGCGGAGATGCCAAAAAGCATCACTGACACCGGCTAGCCCTTTGCACGGGCGAAGAGGCACGTCTCTTACTGTTAAACGACACAGAGTGATGTGTCCATCTGTTTTACAGGACAGGTAAGTACATGTTGAGTGTGAAAATTAGAGACCACATACATGAATAACAGTCAACTTCCAATTCAAGGTCATGTTGTATCTTCAACTTGTGTTCTGTGGTGTTTTTTGGTAAACACTTTTTAACGTGTTATTCGACATACAGTATTTAAAGGAAAACAAATGCCTGCAAGTCAGATGGAAACTATAAATAATGAACATTGGTATTGTTTTTAGATCACAGGAAGTTACCAAAAGACAGGAAAAAACAATGGCCTGCATTATTGTTAAAACATAGCAAAATAATAATCTGCAGTTATTTTCAGTGTTAACACACAGCGAGTAGCATGCAATGTAGTGCACGTACGTTCCCTGCAGGGCTAAAACAGCCTTTTGTCATTGGTCTCCATTTGCATCCAAACAAAAACTAATAAATCATTTGTTGGCTTATGACATAACCCACTGTCTGCACAAACGTAATAAATGCATGTCTGGAATTTCGATGTAACATTGTCACAATGTGGGTGACAGTCATTTTTGCCATGCATGGAGATAATGTCCCTCTAGATCTTCTTCTGGCGCTTCAGTGGATTTCATAATCAGCATGTGTGCTGTGATGTTTCTCTGAGCAGATAATGGTAAAAGAAAGAGTTAATGGAATGAATGGTAAGTCTAATGATTGTGGCACCTACACAGCGGAGTGCTGGTATCTGAGAAATGATATTGTGCAAATAGTTCAAATCAAATGTAAAAATCAATTACAACTGTGTGAACTCTGAAATGCAAATATCTCCCAGTGGATTTATGAAATGCAGACTGAATTATGCTTTAGACCTCTTGTCACCAACCCTGGTCCTGGAGATCTACCTTCCTGCCCAGTCTGGTACCGAATCCAATCTGCCACATCTGCTCCAGCTAATTAACTTCTTCAGAAGTCCTTGATTGGGTGGATCAGGTGCAATAGTATTAGGTAAGGGGAGTACAGAATGTCAGATGCAGGGTGGAAAGTCGATCTCTAGGAGGGCTGGTGACCACTGCTTTAGACCTTATATACTTTTGCCTTAAAAACCTAAGAACATAGAACTCATACAAGTAGTAATTTACTACAGCTGTCATTTAAATCCCAGTCATTACACCCATTAAATAGTTATTCATCCAGAAGACATTTCTGAATCCAGAAGACTGGAAAATAGGGGAAAAAGCTTCCGGGTTTCCAAAACTGGTGTTTAAAAAATCGAAAAAATCTAAAAGCTTCAAATCTGAAAAAAAACATAGGTGTGTCTGTGTAGTTTTTCAGAGAAAGAAGGCAGACTCAAAACTATGGGTTTGCTGAAAAGAATGGAAGGGTAATGAAAGTAAAGGGTGGACACGTGAAATAGTGAGCTGTGAAACCTGTGGAAATACCTTGGCTATAGACACCCCTAAACCACCTAGTTCTTTGCATTATAATCACCCTTAATTCAACTGTGTTTATTATGCAGAGAATTAGGTGGTATGCAGACTTAAACTGACTTTGGATCATTAAGACAACAGCTATGTGCAATAGCATGCATAAATACCTCAAAAGAGAAAGAGAAAAGGCACTGCTAATGTGTAGTCCTGGCAGAAAATGAACACTAGACCACTAAATTTAAGAAGTACCATAGCTGGCTTGAAGACTTCAGCTTTTAGGACACATTTACATCAAAACAATGAGCTCTAACTGTGAAACCTGCCTGAGTGAAAAATAACTACACCCTTAAAGCTCAGCACTTGATGTCAAAATGGGAAATTAGGGTTATGAAGACGAGGATAATGTTTTCTAATGTGGTGATTTGCTCATTTGTAAAGAACAGGTTATAATTTGTTTTAAATATGCTAACAAAGCCATTCAATCTCAAAATTTCAATCTAGTCAGACTTTTTATCCCCCAATATAGGCACCATATAAACCAAATAAACCAAATAAAGTATAACACTGCTGTTTTCCTTTAACAAAGTACTATAATGCATTACAACTAAAATTCTTGTAATCACATTACAGCTACTGACGTGATGTTTATTACATTATATGTATTATTGGTATGTCCAAGAACCATTTTAAACAATAGTGAGAATACAATATTATTTCTGTACAATGCCTTTAGAACATCCTTCTCTAATTAGATTATCCTTGCCTGCCCTACATGTGCTACTTGTGTCAGCTGACTGATAGACATTGATTGTGTATGTGAGCACAGTATAGGAAATACTGTAAACTTGGCAAACTGTCTAAAACAGCATCTAAATGTGCCAATATAAAAACTGATGCGTAAAGATCCTTGCCTTGAAGAAGAGAGAGTCTCAACCTCATCCAAACAGACCAATAGAGTCAATTTTCATTCAGAACCAGCTATTTAAGGATTATATTTTTTGAACCATTCAATTTTGAGGCAGCTATTTTTTAACTGGGCAGGGATAGAAACAAGCTTTTACGTGATGTTTACTGTGACTGATCCTAAATACACTTCTGGAGTACCAATGAGTTTTTTTTCAGTGGTGGTTCTACCAACATAGTGAGTAGTAAGTAATTTAATTCCATTAAATTTTGAGAGAAAAAACTTTTTTGAGTAACTACCCAAACACTGGCTATTGAAATGAGATCATGTGATGTTTAGGGTTTAGCTCTGCCTAACTCTCCAAACGACCAGTCATTATAGTACATTATAAACCATCAGGTCCTTTTCCCATATACATAAACTCGATCGAAGACCACGTAGTCCATCTGTGTCTCTGCATTTCTCAGCACCCTTTTGCCTGTTCTTCAATGGTCAGGAACCCCAGAGGACCATAGGAGTGGGTAGCGGATCATTCTCAGCAGTGCAATGACACTGATGGGGTGGTGGTGTGTTAGTACAGTGGACAGGGAATGGACACAGTGCTGAAAAACTCCAGCCTCACTACGGTGTTTGATCCACTCATACCACACACACTAGCACACCACCACTACATCAGTATCATATAGTGGTCTTGACCACTGAGGAACAGGGTGAACAGGCTAACGAAGTATACAGAGAAACAGATGGTTTACCCACTGTAACTGCAGAACTGTAAAGGGCTCCTATATGGTATAAGTGGAGCAGATAAAATGGCAGGTGGGTGATTACAACTCCTAACTAATGACTAACTGTAAGCGCTAAACATTTCCAGGACACATTTTGTTTGTGTCTTTATCAAAATGGTAGACTACACTTGTCTTAGACATTGCACCAATAATAAATGTGCTCGTTCGTGTCACTAATGTAATCTGTGCCAACCCTCTCACCTTGGGCCATTTTTGCCAGGCATGAAATTACTAAATCACACTTTGAAAAATGTCTATATGTCATACCACTATACTTCGGGTGTGAAAACAGTCTTTGTAAACTCACAGGTAAGGAGTCCTGAAAGTCAAGGAAATTAATATGCAATGCATCTTTGTTCTGTCATTTCTTCTTGCTGTGTCTTTCTACACTGCAAATCTGTTTTTTTTCTTCAGCTCCCCAGCGTCTAATGTGTGGAAAATAAAGACAAATTATGACCACATGGTATAAGGTATCCTGGACGCAGAATGTGAGCAGTGCTGGGCAATATTTACTGAGTTACACATACAGAAGTAGTGTCTCTTAGTATGGCGTCAGGCCACCATATTTGCTAATGCAACATGCCAGACGTCTTGGCATGGAGTTGTAGAGGCTTCCTTATGGTGTCCTGTGATAATCCATCCCAAGCAGCTTGCATATTCCCACGCAGTTCCTGCAGATTTTGCAGTAGGGGTGGAGGTGGAGAGACACCCGGTCTTCTTGATGTGTGACACATGACAACAAACTGTTCATCTTGGTGTTGACCTAGGTTACTCCACACACGGATTAGTCGGTCGTCTCCACCAACATAAAAGTGGGACTTGTCACTGAAGATGACCTGCCTGCCATCATCAATGGCAGTCTGGCACGACACCATTGCTATCTTTACAGACGTGGTGTTAAGGGCAGTCGTTGTGGCGGTCTGTGTGCATGTAGTCCTAAGTGCATGTAGTCCTGGGTCGTGCAGCCATCTGACAATGGTGCTGGCACTAACAGGGCTAACAGACTCATAGAGGGCATCACTGCTTGCTGAATGTCTGTCATTGGGGCTGTTGGGTCAGTCAGGTACAGGCATAATGCCCGTCCTTCCTTATGTCACATGCACTAGCAACCACAAAACCTAGTAGCATTCTGACGCACAGTTACTGCTTTTAAACATCTTGCACATCTATATATTGTGTATCAGACAGACGGGGGCAAGCTCACTAGCATGCTAGCTTTAGTAGATATTTCTGCAACACAATACATAGACGTTTTTGACATAGTGGTTATTTCTTCACACAGTTAATAAACCTGCCTGCTCTTTTAAAGGGCGTAGAAGGGCGTAAAAAACATGTAATCAATGTGTTTGTCCATTAGAGCATATGAAAGAGAGCATGACATGAACAAATGTATTGAAAACAAAACGAACATTAAACTGGAACAGCCTTAAATGACACAGTTAAGGGAGACTCAGGTAGGCGCTTACAACTCAGCTGTATGGAAAGAAAAGGAAAGTCCAAAATAGACTAAAATTGAGCTGTTGAACTGAAAACTGAACCAGAATGAGCAAACAGCAGGAGGTAGTGTGGCCACACCCCACTATGTGGCAACAATGCAGAAAAGAAAGTAGTGGATATACTTTGTGTCAGGTCATCCAAAAAAGCGGTTCAAATAACAACCCTATCCAATAAAAGGAGGGCATAAAACCTGGCATGAATTCTTCTGTCTAAAGATCATTTAGCAGTTGCATCAACCAGATACCATTCAGGTCCTAGCAGCAGTGGTTATTGCTGCATACATTTGTTCCATGACAGGTGATACAAAGAGTATTCCCTGTGTAGTGTTATAAAGGGGATATGTGGGTATAATTAATTAACCAATTAATTAATTAATTAATTAATTAATTAACTATTAGGATATTAGAGGGCATAGTTTAGCTAAATTTAAGCACAAACCATAATCGCCATCTAATCCAATCTCAGGGTGAGAGTTCATTTCCGAGACATCTAGTGATCTGCACGCTTGTCACAATATTGAGTCATTTATAGTTTTATAAAAGCAGTTTATTTACAGCACATTTAATAACAAAGTAAAATTACACATTAAAAGGTGAGTGGGGTTGAGATATGCGTAATAGAGAGTCCGGATACGTTACATTCACTGAGAGACTACATGAGTTTACTGAACTCAGAGTAAGCTATTTCATGGAAAATGAGCAGCTGAGCATAAATCTGAATGCAACAATTACTCTAAGATCATATCCTCAAAAACACAGCATCACTAAGCACAGCACCGAGGACTGGA
>CM067488.1:27905539-27930175 GCA_034552555.1 Semaprochilodus insignis
TCGGGGGCCATTAGCCTGACCTTAGAGGGAGGGGACCAGTCTCACCTGATAGGAGAAAAACCAGACGCTACCAGATCCTCTTCTAACTGGTGTCTTCATAGGCATATGAAAAATCGATATTTAGTTTTATCAACCAAAAACGGTCAACCCCCTACACCTGCGTTACGAGAGCATGCACAAAACTTAGATGATAAATGGGATGCTCACAGAAAAAAAGACCTCAAGATTCTTACTGCGAGATTCTATAGCAAAATGGGGGAGCCTGTGGCAGCCTGCCAACAGAAAGCCACTGAGGAACTGTCTAATTATGTAGAGAGATTTAAGGCTCATGATTGGAATTTGCAGATGTCTGGCAGACAGCTTTGACAGACAAATCTATGCCCCCCTCCCCATTAACACCCAAGGCAACATTTGCTGATGGCCTTAAACCACAAGCTGCAAAAATGTGCAAATTGCCAAGCTCCACATGGGATGGAACTCCAAAAACTATAGCCAAACTGCTTAAGATGGCATCTTAAGTAGATCGGAAACTGGAAGCTAAATAATACATTTGACTACCAGCTGACTGGAGAAATGTCTAAAAACATACCCAAACGGTCTTGCCATTACTGGGGAAGCAATAAGCTAAAACTTGCAATGTCCAGAGACAAAGAACTCATATCACAGAGGGCATCCAAAGTCAGGAGCTTTTACTCTAAGAGGAAAGCTCTGAGTGATGTGGGCAACTGTCACAAAAATTGCATTCCCAGCTCCTGGGAGTAATGCCAAAAATCTAACAGAACCTTCTCTGTAGCCTCGGCTGGCCATTTTACAACAGAGGGGCGATACACTTTATACCAGCACACAAGTAGGTCAACAAACTATTGATCTTCTGCTGGACACAGGAACTGAAGTCACTTGCATTCCTGAATTAGTGGAAAGCTGCCAATTGCAAACAAGTGAGAAAAGGTGGGAGTGCCTATGGGACGGGGGGAGTCATGTGGTGTAATCTGAACCTGTTGAAGTTCAAATAGGACCCCATGTCTGGAAAATCGATATTTGGGTGGGTCAAATAACCCATGGGCCTGCTGTTTCCTTCTTCAGTTAAACTCATCCCTGAGGGGAATGTAACTTAACAATGTCTGACAAAACTGGTTACAGAAAACTGCTAGCAATAACAGCAGTATTCCAACCAAACATTTTTTTAAAGGCATTCTGTTGAGGGCATTCAAATCATTTCCTATGCGAAAGTCTCAGTACCCCTAACAGCCCTGTACAGCTGCTGAATAAAGTTAATCTGGCACCAGTGGTTACTGGGTGTCTACTCTACTGATAGCATATGCGTCTACAAGATTTCATACCTTGAAGCCAGGTAATGCAGCAGCTCGACTCGTCTTCAATCTTCCCAAGTTCACCCACGTGACTCCACTGCTGCGCGCCCTTCACTGGCTTCCTGTAGCTGCCCGCATCAGATTTAAAACTCTCATGCTCGCCTACAAAGCCAAGAATGGACCAGCCCCTCCCTACCTTATGGCAATGGTTAAGAGTCGATCTGTACCTCGAGCCCTTCAAGCTTCAAGTACAGCTCGACTCGAACCGCCATCCCTCAAAACGCATGGAAGACAAGCGTCCAGACTCTTCTCTGTCCTGGCTCCCAGATGGTGGAATGAACTCCCACTGGCTGTCCGAATAGCTGAGCTGAGTTCAAGCGCAGACTGAAGACCCATCTCTTTGTAAAGCACTAAGTGAGTGAGCACTAATAGATGTGTATACTGAAATACTTTGATTTTGCACTTATACTGACCATAACCTTTCTTCTCTCTAGGTTTGAGCACTGGGTTGGGTTGCCAGGTAGTGCGCTTATGCCTATATATGTGTATGTGTATTATTCTCTCTAGGTAGCAGCACTGGCCCTTGTTCGGGCAGTGTCTGAGCTCATGGCGAGTTTTAGACTCCTACTTATACTAGCTGGGAAACATTATCCAACGGAACACTAAGCACGGTTGTAAGTCGCTCTGGATAAGAGCGTCTGCTAAATGCCGCAAATGTAAATGTAATCATCATCAACATGGCTAATAGTACCTGAATGTCAGCTTTGGCTAGTCTTAATGTTAGATGACCAACAATTTTAACTTACCTATATTAGTCAATTAACCTGAACATTTTCCAGACAGCGTATCACTGAGAGCATATCTTCATAATATGCTGAGACAGATGCTTGTATTATTTAAAACTGTATGTCTGTGATGTAACGGTTGCATCTAAAACTGAACAAGCACTACAAAGATGCCAAAGTCCTGCTAGATTACCTGCATGAGTAAGAACACAAAGATAGCTTTCAAAAGCTCAGATTATGTAACCTAAAGTTATCTGCCTCAGGCAGTAGACTTCATGAGGCAAGCAATAAATCACTCTATACAGAGCACAAGCAAGACAGTCAAACAAACAGTCAGACACCATCTCATATGTCTCATAGCCGACCTTGGTAAAGTTAGGTTAATTATGCATGATTCCATTACAGATAAACATCTTTAAGAAAATTAGAAGCGTGAAATCTTCCATGGTTGTTACTCTGTGCTACTAAAAAGTATTTTCACGCATTATTAATTTCACGTTACATTTAAATTAATTTAGAATAATGTGTTAATGTATGAAATGAATAGTAAGACTGCCTTATTCTAAAAACAAACTCACTTTAAATTGAATATATATATATATATAGAATTGAAGCATAATTCATGTCAACTTAATTGTTGCACTGAAAAGTTTACACTGGAATTATATTATCATGTTTATTATTATATACTCTTTTGTTCTAGTTACAGCATCATGTTAGACACATTAAGGTATACAGATATACCAAAATAAATTAAACAAATAAAAGCATTGATATCAGACTGGCACTGGTATTGACTGAGACCCAGCGTTAAGGTAGTCTACAACAATAGCTGCGTGGAAAAGGCCAGTTTAAACAATGCTGTCAGAAGACAGCCCTTAGGTGGGTGTCACCAAAGAATCTGGCCACATGAGAGAAGCCCCACTCTGCACCCCAGATCTGATCTTGCTGAGGGGGGACTCTATAGCCAAGGTGGGATTCAAGAGAGCAGGTTGGGTTGTGACTAAAGAGATTCAGTTATTTTGCAGTGGCAGCATGCCTCTGGGAGCATTAGCAGACCGTACCAAACTCAAATCATTCTGTGAAACCAGTAGCTGTGAACTTCTAAACCAACTCAAGGTTTGCCTTTGGAGACATTCTTGACTTTGGACACCTGAAGTAGCAAAATGTTACTGGTACAGCTACTAGGACATCCATCAAGAATGGATGTTTGCTTGAAAACATTACTAAAGGCTATCCAACTTGGCTTCTGAAATCTACACACTGAAGGCTCACAAGCCAAATAAATGGCCTTGTGGATGGCACAGCAAAAAAAAGGGCTGCCAGAGAAAGTTAACTGCAATTTTTTAAACCCAAGCAGTGTGCTGACATTAGGAAATCACAAAAGAGAGTCTTGCTGAAGAAAATGGTGTTGGATGGAAAATGTAAGTAAACTTCATAATGATGTTCATGACAGTTGAAAATATAGAGAGTTGAAGAATGGGCACAGAATCTTTGCACCATCCTCACAGTTTCCACGGCTAGCAAGCTACTCCATTTCCTTGCACACACTGGACTAAAATGATGCTTTGATTCAAATGATTCAAACAACACTTGAAGTGACCTAAATTGTGATCACAGGGGGCTCTCAAAAAGTGTGGAGATGAAACATGCAGTAAAAAGAATGAAACATTAAATATAAAAGAACAACTCAACCACAGTAATCACACTGGACACCTCCTACACCACTTGGACCTTTCCAGCACTTTTTGGTGGACTATATATCATTACCAAATTCCAGAGGCATGTAGACATGAACATGGAAAGGGTGTTGCACTAGGTGGAAGTTGTTCCTGGCCAATGCATACAGCCACTCACGCTTCCAAAATTTTAAGGGCTCCATAAGCACAAGGTCAGATCTTTAATAATGACATATTACATGTACAAAGTATGGTCAAAATCCAACGGAAGTAATAACAAATGAAGACAGATCTCATACAATCCCAGCAACAGCGAGCTGCCAAGCTAGTAAGCTAGTGGCTACCTTCTTCACTGCCATCTTTGACCAGTCCTCTGGGAAAAGATGTCAGACTTAAAAAACTTTGATGAATTCTTCCAGCAAAGTTGTTTTACATCCATAGCAATGGCTTCATTATACTACAGAAACTAGTTATGTTTTCTGCTTTGTCTGCAGTAAAGCAGTCAAAACGGAGTTGGCTCAAAGACAATTAATTAAAGTTAATTTGTTAATTAAAAACACATTTCTTTGGCTTTGTAGAGTTCACAGAAATATTAACATGGCAATTAAGCTGTAAAGACGGCTACTTTTAATTATTATTTTTAATTACCATTAACACATCTAGATATGACCACCCATTCAACCTACAGTAGCCCAACACACACACACACACACACACATCGACTTCCCACTGAACTCTAAATGTGTTGTAATTGCAGACAGATGTATGTGGTATGTCAGTAAATTGACCAATATTTGTATGTGCATCTCTGGGAATTTTCCTTACTAACCAATACTGCACAAGCAGTTTTTAGCAGTATGCTTGTGCAGTATTGGTTAGTAGTATTGGTTAGCAGTATTGGGAGAATAGGGCGTAATTGGTGGGTTCCGGAAATGTGGTTATGATGTCATATCTGTATAACTATATGTATAACTTAAAATCACTAAAGCAAGTAAGAAAGCTTTTCAATAAGCTTACAGCATACAGCAGTTACAGTTTGAGCAATATTAAGTGCACCTACAAGTACAATTTAAGATATTTTCTCTTGTCAAGATATAATTTTTAATTACTACAGCGGTATGCAGAAAAAAAACCTTTAAAGCTCTAACAAAAAGTCTATAAGAGCATTAAAACTCACATATTCTCTCATTATCTTTAGAGGCCACAGTCACTGTATGAGGTACTTTCACAGCTGTTAGAAGGAACCTACTCTTTGCTGAAATGGAATGGTTCTATAGTGAAGATTTAGAGAAATATCAGATTCAAAGCAATCTCTGTTCAAAATGAGATTGCTTAAAATGAGATTGTATCTATGGAGGTGAACAGTAAAATTATAGTAGGGCTGCACAATTATGTGCATTGCAGTTTCAGTTACTTTGTCAATACAATTTGATTTAATGACAGTGCACATTCTGCGACATTACAATGAAGTAATTCTTCAGAAAAAGTCCTTTACTCAGCATATTACAGCAGAAGCCTGTTTGGCGAACCAATTAGTCTAGCCCTAGGTAAATAAACGTTCTTGCATAGGGTAGGGTTTGTTTGGTTTGGATTCTTTTACTTCACACACATGCTACTATACACATGGGCAAGCTATGCCATGTAATCTTATTATACTGTATACACACTCATCATCAAAAGAATAGTTGCACAAATAGTTGCACCCAGAAGGAACGACAGGAATGAAACTTGGTGCGTAGGTTTGATATTGTGAGACATGCGAATGATTCAAGTTTAATGTTCAACAGCCATGATTACAGACATTCAGTGAGCAGTGATGCCCTCCATGAGTCATCCTGTAGGACTACATGCAAGCAGACCGTTCTGACGACTGCCCTTAACACCGCATCAATGTTGCCAAAGATTGCAGTGGTGTCGTGCCAGATCGTCATGGAGAATAGCAGCAGGTCATCTTCAGTGACAAGTCACACTTTTGTCTTGGTAGAGACTACCAAACAAATCTGTGTGTGTACCAAGATGACCAGTTTGTTGTTAAACGTCACACGTCAAGAAGGCCTGGTGTGACTCCACCTCCACCCCTACCGCCATAAGTGTAGGAGGTGCATGAGTATATTCAAGCTGCATGGGATGGATTATCACAGGACGTCATTAAGAACCTCTACAACTCCATGCTGAGACGTCTGGCATGTTGCATTAGCAAACATGGTGGACCAACGCCATACTAAGAGACACTACTTCTGTATATGTAGCTCAATTAATATTGGCAATATCAGTCTAAATTTATCATCATTTATTGTTCCTGGTAACCTTTATCTACCTTCCCAACAGCAGAGCAATCTGACACGTCCTTCTGGGTGCAACTATTTTTTTTTTTTTTTTTTGAGCCATTTTATGCCATTTGTGCTTGCACACAGAGGAATTTGTCTTCCACATTTAACCCATCGGTGAAGTGAAACACCCACATACACACACTCTAGTGAACACACACACTAGGGGGCAGTGAGCACACTTGCCCAGAGCGGTGGGCAGCCCTACCCACAGCGCCCATGGGTATATACACATATGGTGAGTGTATATACTGTAAATATACATTGTTCCATACAAACATAGTGTGTTAAAGAGTTATACGTGATAATCATGTTGTCATGTCTAAGCCAAAAAAAATTAAGAGTTAAATTAAATCACGAATCTACATTCTTGACATGATGTCTTTAACTGGCAGGGTTCATAAACAACCCTGGAACACTACTGTAGTCAAGACTATTTGTTTGTCATTATTCATGTCTCACTATAGAACGGTTTAACTAACAGTGTTTTGTGAAGTAGAGCCTGTCCTGACTGTTAATATGACATGCTATAAAAATATACATTCTTAATCGAGTGGCAGCAATGACAGCAACCCGGAATGTGTGGGTGTAGAGTGATGGACGATGCAAGAAGATGCTGTGAAACCCATTTTTCAACCCTCTTGGAGTAACGGTGTCACTTAATCACCAAATGAAAAACAACAGTGATCGATCCATATTTGAGAATTGCACACCGCTTTGCCTTGGCTGTATCCGATGTTTTCTTGTACAACAAAACAATGATGAAAGGCCAGTTATAAGAGGAGTTATAATTCATGCCTTTAATTGGTTTATGCTTTGGCTACAATAGAAAATGAGCAACATGTCATGGTTTTAAATGGCTAAGCAATGCAGCAACATCTGCGTCGTTGGTTTCAAAAAGAAAACAACAGGAGAGATATGAT
The DNA here is from genome assembly GCA_034552555.1 of Semaprochilodus insignis. NCBI lineage: Eukaryota > Metazoa > Chordata > Actinopteri > Characiformes > Prochilodontidae > Semaprochilodus > Semaprochilodus insignis. The sequence goes on from CM067488.1 coordinate 27,912,564, forward strand.
AACCATGATCAAATGTGAACCTGCATATTGCCTATTTTTACATAACTCCTGAATGTGACTACAGCTGACAGGTAACTTTTAGGCTACCTGGTTTATACAAGGCTGTCCAGCTCCACCGCCTTACCGGACTGTCTTAGAAATGAGAATAACAAAGAGTAGAATAAACAAAGAGTAAAAAAACAGCAGTAATGGAGAAGTAATACCCATTTACCCCTCTTAGTAAGGAGTAGAGCCCTCTTAGTAGGTTACAGCATGCTGTGTGCAAAGCAATACTGCATTGTAGTAGCTAAAAATAGTGAATGCAATGTTTTGCTGAGCATGAACACTTGACATACTGCCAAATAAGCTCTTCGGCATTATGTACAACAGATCAATTACAAATCCAGTAGTAAACAGCATTAAGCTCTCCTTATAAGTCTTAAGAAACACAGAGGCTACTCTAACAAACACAGAAGCTAATCTAACAACTGTAAACATATAGCCAGGGTGCTACAAAGGTTAATAAGACATTACAAAATATCTATGCATATATAATGTATATATAGCATCTGGTATCATGATCACAGTTATATAGGTATGTAGCTACAGTTCACATTGCTTTACGACCCTATAATCCACTTCAGGAAAATCTGTGTACAGGACACACCAACTGTGAACATACATTAAAAGAGTTACCAGTTTATTAGGTACACAGATACAGTAGCCACTTGCTTGTACTGTATCTGAACACATCAGCTATTTCGCTGGATACCTCCACAAGATTCAAGATTCAAGATTCAAGAGTTTTATTGTCATATGCACAGCATAACAAGCAGTTACACTGTACAATGAAATTCTTACTTTGCAGTTCCTCCATTCTCGACAGTCTTAAAAAAGAAATATCAATATAAAAAATATCAATATAAAAAGGAGAGAAAAATAAGAATACACTAAGTACGACTAAGTAAAGAAAAACACTAAGTAAAAAAGAAGTGAGAGTACAGTACTGTATGGATGCATGTGCAAGTTGTGTGTAAAGTGCATATGCATGTGTAAAGTGCGCTGTGCAAGTACAAAAGTAAACAGTATGGTATAACAGTAGCAGCAGAATATGTATTGGGCTCATATTAATGGGTGCATGTCAGAGTTCAGAGTTCAGCCAGTTTCAGAGCGGAAGGGGGGAGGAGGTGTTCACAAGCCTGATGGCCTGTGGATAAAAACTGTCTGTCAGTCTGGCTGTTCTGGACTTCACACTCCTGTAGCGTCGGCCCGACGGTAGGAGCGTGAAGAGGCTGTGTTGAGGGTGTGTACTGTCCCTGATGATGCTGTGGGTCCTCCTGATGACCCTGGTCCTGTAGATGTCCTGCAGTGAGGGGAAGGCTGCTCCGGAAATGGACTGTGCAGTCTTGATCACACGCTGGAGAGCCTATCCTGAGCAGTGCAGTTTCCGTACCAGACTGTGATGGAGCTGGTAAGAACGCTCTCGATCGTACTCCTGTAGAAGTTGCTGAGAATTTGGGCTGACATGCCAAATTTCCTCAGCCTTCTCAGAAAATACAACCGCTGCTGGGACTTCCGGACGATGTAGTGCGTGTTGTGTGACCAGGTTAGATCCTCACTGATGTGAACGCCGAGGAATTTGAAGGTTTTCACCCTCTCCACCTCTGTCTCACCTATGAACAGGGGTGTGTGTAGCTCCTGCCTCCTCCTCCTTGGATCAACAATCATTTCCTTGGTCTTGTCTGTATTCAAGGAAAGATTGTTGTAGTCACACCAGTCCACCAGCTCAGCCACCTCCCTCCTGTACGCTGTCTCATCCCCACCAGTGATCAGTCCGATGACTGTAGTATCATCAGCAAACTTGATGATACTGGTGTTGCTCTGGGAGGCCACGCAGTCATACGTGAAGAGTGTGTACAAGAGGGGGCTCAACACACAGCCCTGGGGGGTCCCAGTGCTGACAGTTCTTGTGCTGGATGTGCGGCTGCCAATTCTGACTGACTGGGGTCTGTCCGTTAGGAAGTTCAGCACCCAGTTGCAGAGGGTGGGTGTCAGTCCGAGGGTGAGGAGCTTTCCTGCCAGTTTGGTTGGAATGACCGTGTTGAATGCTGATCTGTAGTCGATAAACAGCATTCTCACATATGTATCCTTGCCCTCCAGGTGTGTGAGGGCTGTGTGAATGGCAGTGTTGACTGCGTCGTCAGTGGATCGGTTCTGACGGTACGCAAACTGTAGCGGATCTAGAGTGTCGGGAATGGTCTCCTGGATGTGACTCATGACTATCCTCTCGAAGCACTTCATCACAATTGGGGTGAGTGCAACAGGGCGATAGTCATTCAGGCAGGTCACGACACTTTTCTTAGGGAGGGGGACGATGATGGTGGTCTTGAAGCAAGATGGCACAAAAGATTGTGCAAGGGACAGGTTGAATATGTCCACAAACACGCCAGCCAGCTCTGAAGAGCAAACCTTGAGTGCACGCCCAGGGATGTTGTCTGGGCCAGCAGCCTTCCATGGGTTTATTCTCTTCAGAGCCTTGCACACCTCCACCGATGTCACGGCGAGCGATGAGTTCTGTGTGCTCCCCTCGGCCATAACCCCTCTCTGTCTGTCAGGGTTGAGGGCCTCAAATCGAGCATAGAACTCATTTAGCTCGTCTGGTAGTGTAGTGTGGCTGGTAGTGACCTCTCTGCTTCTCTGTTGATAGTCTGTGATGTGTCTCAGTCCTTGCCACATGCGCCGGGAGTCCGCAGAGGTGTAGCATCCCTCCAGCTTCAACCTGTACTGTCTCTTGGCCTGTCTGATAGATCTACGCAGGTTGTATCTGGCCCTTTTGTAGTCTTCAGCATTGCCTGAGAGAAATGCAGTAGAGCGAGCACGTAGCATGGACCGAACATCACAGTTTATCCAGGGTTTCTGGTTGGGATAAGTTCTGCAGCGCTTTGTTGGAACAATGGTTTCTATGCAGGTGCTGATGTAGCTGGTTACTCCAGAGGCATATTCCTCTAAGTCAACAGTACAGTCCTCTCTAACAGCAGCAGTTCTGAACACCTCCCAATTTTTAGTGTCAAAGCAGTCCTGAAGCACCAGATCAGTTTCTTCAGTCCACACTTTGATGGTTTTACTTACTGGGGGGGCTTGCTTGAGGAGTTGCCTGTATGCTGGATAGAGGAACACGGAGATGTGGTCGGACTGTCCGAAGTGCGGTCGAGCCACAGCCTTGTAGCCACCCTCACGTTGCTGTAGACTTGGTCGAGAATGTTGTTCTCCCTCGTCGGAAAGCTCACGTGCTGGTGGTATTTGGGGAGGACAGTCCTCAGATTGCAGTGGTTAAAATCGCCGGCAACAATGAACACGGCGTCCGGGTGTGCGGTCTCTTGCTTGCCGATCACGTCATGCAGCAGCCCTAGCGCCGTCGCCGAGTTCGCGCGTGGCGGAATGTAAACAGCCAGAATAAACACAGCGCTGAACTCTCTCGGCAGGTAAAAGGGTCTGCACGTCACCATTAGCAGTTCTAGGTCGGTTGAACAGTGTTTTTCGACAGTCTTTATGTCCGAACACCACCTGTTGTTTACGTAGACGCAGCCGCCGCCGCCTTTGTTCTTCCCGGACGCCGCCGTGCGGTCCCCGCGGTGGACGGAGTGCGTTTGTAGCTGGATCGCAGAGTCAGGCATGCTGTCTGAGAGCCAGGTTTCCGTGAGAATTACAGCGCAGCATTGTCTGATCTCACGCTGTGTTGTTATCCTCGCTCTCAGCTCATCCCGCTTGTTTTCAAGGGACCGAACGTTGGCTAGCAGCAGGCTAGGTAGCGGCGGGCGCGTAGCCCTAGCCTTTAGCCTAGCGTGTAGCCCACCTCTCTTGCCCCGCTTTCGCCTTGGGCGCTCTGTCCGTCCGCTGCGTCGTCTTCTCGAGGCCGGTGCTGCTGGGCCTTGCTGACTGGTGTCGGCGGTGTCCGAGCACAAAAGAAAGCCGAAGTCAGAAAGGCTAAAGGTAAGTTCATGATGAACTTTACCAAACTCCAAGAGCGCCTCTCTACTGTAACTGACCGTTCCGGAGGCGAACTGTACGTGTAAAATAAATAATGAAGTCAAAATAAATAATAAATAGCGTCGGTTGCCGGGGGAACATACAAAGACGTCTGCCACGGTGGGCGCCATCTTGAAACAACTTAGGTGCACTGACTAGTGATAAGGGTCTGGTTGCACCTGCTGTGCGTACATTCAAATGTAGGCTAGTTTAATGAAGGTGTTTACTAAGTTCAGGTTTACACATTACTAAGATCAAAATGGGTCGGACCACACAAACCAATATGTACATAGGAGCTTGTAGCCACTAAATATTTACACCTGCCGCTAAGCAGGTGCAAGTTGCGATGAAACCACTGGAGTGTTCTGACTGGGATGACAGGACTATTACGAGACCACTATGAGGATGTGGATATCTATGCTCGATTTTGATTCAGGCGAGATCAAATTATGCTAATAGCTGATCTACTTTCTATTTACTTGGAGCACAAGTCAGCATTAAATGGAGCCCTTACCCTGAGTTGGCAAGTGTGTATCACATCATGTTATTTTGCCTCTGGGTCAGTGCAAAATGTTGTAGGGGACACAATTCAGGCACATAAAAGCACTGTTAGCTGAGATGTTGTTAGAAGACTCTGGCAACCCACTGAGAAAATGGCTCATGACACCACTACTAACCCAACAAGTGATGCAGAAAACTGCTACAGTAAAGTACACATTAAAACTAGGAATGCCACTGAGCACTGTATTGGAGTACTTAAGAGGCGATAGGCATGTCTATATAATGGTAGCTTTAACCAAATAATAATACTGCCAACAAATTAAATGGTTTTGTTTGGTTTCATACATTACTTGTTTGTACCTTCAAATTAATTATTTCGACAGTGGACCCAGATTGGGGAGCAGTAGTTCCTGGAACATGTGTTATCCTGCACAATATTGCCATGCAATATAAAGTTCTATATGAAAAGCCATATGTAGAAGAGCAGGATGAATACAAGCTTCTGGCAGATAATGACCGGACTATAGAGGGTGCCACAGTCCATTCATGTGTTATCAATACACACTTCATGGAATTAAACAGTGAATAGGGCAAATCAGATTCAAAAAGAATAACAGCTAAGCAATATGTATTTAAAAAAATACAGAACAGTAGAACAAGAAAACGTCTTTTTTATCTTATTATATTTATTCCTTAATATACATGAACTTACCTGCACTACACTGTTGTACAATATACACTCATCAAAAAAATTGTTGGAGTCAACTGACAGGAACCGAACTTGGTGGGTAGATTTGACATCATGAGACATGCAAATGATTAAAGTTTCACGATCGGCCGTGCATGTGACGTAAGCAAATATAGGCCTTATCACTGCACCTGACTGACTATATAAGGTTATCCTGTTGTGCACGCTTTCCATTCTGATGCGTGCTGTTGTGTTGGTAGCGTCCTTTGCAAGTTAAGTGTACCTCAGAGAAGAGTTTGAAAGCAGTTGGACGCGGACCGTTACTAAAACTTCTTCTAACACCACATCAACGTCACCAACGACTGCAGTGGTGTCGTGCCAGTCTGTCATGGAGTGACAGAATGGCAGCGGGTCATCTTCAGTGACGAGTTCTACTTTTGTCTTGGTGCAGATAGCCAACGAATCCATGTGTGGAGGCACCGTGATCAGCACCCAGATGAACGGTTTGTTGTTACCCATCACATGTCCAGAAGGCCTGGTCTCACTCCACCTCCACCCCTACCACTAAATCTGCAGAAACTGTGTGAGAATTTTCAAGCTGCATGGGATGGATTATCACAGGACACCATTAGGAACCTCTACAACTCTGGCATGTTTCGTTATCAAACATGGCAACCCCATGCCATACTGAGAGACACTACTTCTGTATGTGTAACTCAATAAATATTGCCCATATCAGTATAAATTTATCATCTTCCATCCGAATAGTATTACAATCTGACACTTCCTTCTGGGTGCAACTATATTTTGACGATAAGTATATTTCTAGAAATGTTGCAGATACAACAAATATACAGGACATATACTAACATTAAGAGAGCATTCCACTTACCAAAAAAGAGGTTTTAGAGACAACAGCTATTTTTTTGCTGTTGCTTGCTCACAGGATCTTAATGCTTTTGGTCATATACTGGATATCATTACCGTGTCTACACCTGCACTGATACCTCAAATTATGGCCTGGAGTATTGCAGTCCAGCTGATGAAAATGTGATCAAATTATACCGTCCAGATTGGAGAGTCTTTATGGTGAAAAGAATTTAAGCGTGGATGCAATCTGGATGGGCTGTCAGCATGACCTTAAATATTCAGTTGTTGAATATTAAGATACCAAGATGAAATGGATGAACCGAAATTGGTAGGGGTGGATACACTGTGCCCTGACTGTGGTGCGAAATGATCTCTGTGATCACAGAAGATACGTTGTATCGTGGACATACGTTAGTAAAAGATGTAGACAGGCCTTTGGAATGTTGTAAAGACAGCAGCTGTCCGTCTCCTGTTGCTTTATTTGTATTGTGTCCTCTCACAGTCATTCTCACTCATTCCTTTTCCTTGTTCTCCATGTGCTTGTGTTTTCCCACCTCCAGTCACATGTTGCATGCCTTGAGTGGGTGGCGAAGAGAAACCCAAGGGTCTTAGGAAGCTCCCTCTTGTGTTGTGTCTCTCTCTTTCTACATCTCCTTCCCTCTTTCTCTCTCTTGCTCTCTCTCTCGTACCATATTAGGAGTTCTTCCTTTACACTGGAAGGCCTGCAGAAAAGGAGTCCGCAACAAAGTGAGTCTATTTTACACAAGAGAAAATAAAAAGTCTGTGAAAAGCAAATTGCTTCTCTTTTGAGCTGCCTCCCTATTCACAGTTTCCTGCGCGTAGGCAGGAAAAGGAGGCGGAATAAAAGCTGGTCAAGATGGCCTTCAGCTACTATGAACATACTCAACCTGAATAAGAAACACACTGATCATTACCCAGCCTCCATCATAGCGAGCTTTCCTCCCCACTGCACAACTGCTCAAAGGAACACTTGTTGGGGGGAAAAAAAGGCGTCTGCATCTTTAGAGGTAAGTCTAAGAGGGAATCAGGCTACGGACAGGGAGTCTGCTCTTTGGGGCATGTACAAACACGTACAGCGATACATTACACAACCTGCAAAATTGGAATCCTATAAACTGTGGAGCACAGTACATCAGTGTTTTCACCTACCGAAGGGTGGTAATAGATGCAGTAGATGTTCCTAGAACAATTTATGCAAAGCAGCCTGAGGTAAGAGTGTCTTTCTGATTTACAAGCTCTCAGCGGGCGACACATGCTTAACAAACATCCTACAAAACAACTGCTGTTTGCAGCTTCTGGAAAGGATATCTTTTGAATTGCTCCGTAAGGCATCTGTATCTACTTTTGTGCATGGAAGAATGGAAGCATATAAACAATTACTTGAGCTGAATCCTGCCCTGGAACAAGGATGGAAGCACCAAGCATCAAACTCCCACATGCACGCCAAATCCTTCACTGAAAAAAGAGAGCGAACACATTTAATCCCTGCCATAGCTCAAAGTTCATTGTGCCACTCACTGGTCAGAGTGTTGTTCTTGATTCCTGCTGGAGAAGGTGAAATCTGATCTCTTCAATCTGTCATGGGTGGTATCATATGGACAGGATTTGGTCCAGAGAAGCCAGCAATATAGGCACCAGTGGCAGCTGGTGCTACATATTAGATAAACTGCATATGTTCGGTCTGAGTGGCCACAATATGGCAGCAGTTTCACCACTAAGAGGGCAAATGCTGCTTAATTTGCCCTCTTAATGGTAAAATTAGCCCTGTTTAATTCAATAAAAAGATGGTGAAGTAGATAATCTGAAGATGAGCCAGTGATAGAGTCTCTCTGAGCCATATTTCGCAAAAACTAAACGCAGAAACTGTTTGCTTTCTTTATTTGTTCTGCTTGAGATCCATAAGGGATTGTACATTTTGTGCCACTTGCAGAGGTGGAAGAAGTCCTTTAAACCCATAATTACATAAAAATAGCTGATTTTAATGATATAATGACTTTTGTCACAAAACAACCTGACTAACAGTACAAAACTCTAACCCCTGTACGGTAACTGAAGTTTGTTAGATGCTGTTCTAGTCTTTTCTTCGTTTAGTCTAAAATGTATCATTATAAAGTAAAGCATGAGAGAAGTCTTGAGTCTTAGAATTACCCCAAGAATTAGTTTAGCCTCATTTGCAGGTGTTGCATTGTAAAACTGGCACAGAACTAAAGGGCTACAATAAAGCCTGTTCACTTGGCAGTCATCTTTGCAGTGCCAAAGGGCAGATATTTAAAGTCGTACAAGACCAGACTCCTTTTCAAATGTAGAGAGAGCAAAATACTAGAAACTGAAGGTCAGATTACTGTTTCAAAAATGTATTTGAAATCACAGATAAAATCTGACATGAACCTAATAAATGGTTAGTAGTATTTGGCTCAGTACTGGCAACCGGCTTTCTTTGGCAGCTATACTTCACAACAAGAGGAGGCTTTCCACGCTAGCCCCACAACATTGCTGACCCTTCTGAACTTACAGCATAACCAATTAACTGATTGGTTCTTACCCCATAAATGGGGACTTTCCCTGTAAACGGATGCCACGTTGAGTGTTAAAAGCTGTCCTCTTCATATTTCATCCAATTACCGGTCTCTGCATTTATAACGTCTCTGGCTACATGCAGTTTCTGCAGAAGGCAACACAAGTTGAAGTAGTCGTTTAGCCTGCAGTTTGTATAGCAGCTATGTTAGCTAATTTAGCTTAAGTTATCTAGTTTAGCTAATCTATGTTATACATATCACATTTAAAATTGAACAAAACTTAGGCTAGATTAACTACTACTATTAGAACGCTTTGTGCAGCCTATCAGACACTCCACAAAAGATTAGCTAAAATACGAGAAATATATATAATACAGCAACATAATTTTACTTGATAAGAAATCTAAAAGTCTTTGAATGTTTGAAATAAGCTGAAAATGCTATTTTTTAAACAAATAATTTGAGATCAGAGTAGCAAAGTGATAACTGAAATACACTGCATAATATATTTTTTTAAATAACTTTTTTTGCATTTTTAATTTTAGCACACTGAAAAAACAAAAGAAGAAATAACTACATTAAGTAGAAATTAACAGAGGTGGGTAGGCTTAAGCTATTCTGTAAACTCAAGAGCCAGATCTTAAACACGAATCCAATTCTACTGAAATCACAACCAAAGCCATAAGTGAAATGTATTGACAAAGTAAGAGACAGACAGAGAGAGAAGCTATTTGACAACTATAAAGAATAATACAGGTTGTTTGAACATAAGAGAGAAAGATACGTCTGAATGAAACAAAACTACATCCAATAACAGGGAAAAAACCTCAGTAGAGAAAATTGAATCTATATCTAATGTATCTCTATATCTAATGTATGTTGTTATATCATTATATTAAACACTTTTAATATTTCTTGCCTAATGTAGACATAATAGACATGTGTAGTTAATAATTTAAAGATAGAAAATTGAAATATTGGCAAGCACAGAACAATTTGCACTTTAAGGTTTTTCTATATTGAAAAGCATAAAAGCATAAAAGAATCTTAAATCTTGTCGACGTAACATTATTTCTAACAATGTTTTATATTTAGAAGTCAGTTTATCTCATTATAATGGCAAAAAAGTCTACTATTTTTTTAAGAAATATGCTTGAAACAAATCGAATTATCTACCCATATAGATACTGTAGATCATTTGACAGTGTAGACTGCTGTAGAGCAAAGTGAATAAATAGAATACATTCTGTGCATTAGAATTATCATCCAGTTAATGATCATGGCCCCCTTCAGGAATTCAGTAGAGGATATGCATTACTTCTAATTATATGGGCTAAAAGCAACATTTGTAATTCACATGTTACAATAACGGGGAAAGGAAAATACCACTAATACCGCTGGAATGCAATGAGTAGCTGGACTAGCCTTAGATAAATCTGAACACGTGTTAAATCTGAACACTTACAATCTGAACAGGTACAATAAGCAAATAAATCAACAAACTGGGAAATACCCACAGAAGTACAGATCTATTTAACTATGTACTCACATCTAACTAAATAAATGTATGTAGACTCTACCTAATTCTGTCCACTTCGAAAATATATTCACCCAAAAGAATGTAAACACTGTGCTAGGAGGAGACCTGGCCTAGGATCTATCCTGTCAACAACTTAATTTAAGAACGCACACGTGTGTTAATATTACCAGGATCAGCATTTTGGGGAAGGCCAGGCCTTATTAGAATTAGAAGTTTAAACAGTAACCATGTTAGTAGGTAGTTGGGTAGGTAGCTAGGCTAGCAGGGGCCCAGGGGCCTTTACAGAAGTTGCTCTGTCAAATAAATCCATTCTGATGATGTTTTGGGTAAACAGCTGATCGTGCTTGGCATCTGTTCAGGCAATGTCTCAAAGTTGCAACATCTCAAAATAACCCACCACTTGGAACATCTCATTCGAAATGCATATTCACGCACACACACACACACACACACACACACACACACTTCTCCAAACTCTCACCTCTTTTTGAGCTCCAGCACACACACGCTTCACTTCATCCAGTCTGCAGCTGAACAATACAAGATGATTTGCTGGAGAACAGCCTAATGTGCACCTATTATTACTTTCAATTAGGTGCAAATGAATGTAATTTGACTCTGCTAGTAATCAAAAAGCAAAGTTTTAATTTAGCTTCCCCCCATAAAGTGCTAATGTGATTTACATACATTTCTGCGGTGCGTGTGACGAGCATGCGGAAGCAGGCTGATGGAGAGGGATGCTGCTTAACAGCAGGAGCAAGGTTGCTCTGACATTTCAGTGTCAGGCACACTGATTCATTCCTCCCTCGTTTTCCAGTCTCTACTCCTCAGCCCACGTACGGAACTCTGCAGGGCCGGCGGCCTGCATGCCTGCCCCCACTTATCATAAGAAGCTTTCTCGTAGCCCTGGGGGTTGCAAGGCTGCAGTTGGCAAAGAGAGGCTGAGCTGTGGCATGGCACAAACTGGACACTCTTTGCAGTGTCAGCACGGATCTTCACCAGTGCAATAATAATAATCAAGAAAACAAAACATATGAGACCCCTTTCGGCCATTGGGTGAGTCAGACGAGTTCAGTGTGTGCTGAGCATTAGACACCCGGAACAACTAGCAGCGAGGTTTCATCCAGCTGCTTGCAATAGTTTCAGATGTGGGTGGTTCATGTGATTTTGTTAGATAACAGGTTAGGGTTATCAAAATAAAACTCTTCTGAGACAGCATATGGAGTCAGACGTGCATGCATGTAAACATTATTGACATGCATGCTCTTAGTGATGTAAACACAGATGCTTTTCAGTGACTCAATTAATTTTAATCTGGACAGAAATCTGGCAGGCAGGACCCTAAACCACGCATAGCTGTCAATCAGCATCAGAAAACGAGGATATTACGTGACAATGTATGGGTGACCGCTGACGGCCAGCTTTTTCCATATTCCCTTAACACCCATGTCATACATGGCTCATGGAATTTGTTAAAGGAGTGCACACTGTCACAATGCATGAAGCTTAACATGCTGTTTTCTCAATGCTTGGTACAGCAATACGTAAATAAAAGATTGCACAGCCAGAGATTGCATTAGTTTCACTGGTTCACTGAGATTTACGGTGTCAATAAAAGGTGTTCTATAAATAGAGGCGTTTGTAATATTATTGTTGTCGTTGAGAAGTGGTTGCAGTGTTCTTGCTCTTTTGCTGGCCATGATATAGGAAAATAATCTATTATTAATCCTGGACTTTAATGCTGTAGAGCAAAGTAAATGAATAGAATACATTCTGCGCATTTGAATTATCAGCCAATTAATGATCATGGCCCCCTTCAGCACTTCAGTAGAGGACATGCAGTACTTCTTATTATATGAGCTAAAAGCAACATTTGTAATTCACATGCTACATTAATGTGGAAAGGAAAATGGGGCGCTAAAAGTGATGGAATGCAACGAGTAGCTAGACTACCCTTAGATGTTATGGTACTGATAGTTAAAACAAAGTAGTGAAAATAAAAAGGACATTAAATCGGAAAACTTCAGTGGCAATAAGCAAATAAACCAACAAACTATATACCTCAACACCAAGCCTGCACTCCCGAAAACAATGAAACTAATAATAACTCTAGGCCTCCAATTCAAATGAGGCCTCGTTCAATAAATAAATAAGTAAATCATTTTCTCCAGACGTGCAGACAGTCTTGAGCCTCGAAAGGGCTCTCCTGACAGTTCTCTAGCCTCTGTGACTTGCATCAATATTAATCCTGCTGTCTTGACCTTACCCATGGCTCATTAACACAAAGGCAGGGTCAGCCCCTGTTCGCTGACATAGGTCACGAAGAGGATCGGACTCTAATGAACTAGAGCCAGCTTGAACTGGCCTCCTCCGCACCACCTTATTACTGTTCTGTCGGTACCATTAGTAGGGGTGCCCATTAGTTAGACCTGCTATTCTGTAGCATCCCGCTACTGACTCGTGCGACTGTGGATATTAGACCTCGGAAAACTTTGATGTGCATAGCAAAAAAAAAAAAATATCTGTTTCTCAGAGTTGGACACGTTAAAGCATGGAAACAGTTTCACACAGTCCTCAAGCAAGTGCTTTGAGGTTTTCAGCTCTATAAAATAGATTAGGGTCTGTTTTTTTTTAAAATAGTGTACCCACTTTGAAGTAGAGTGCTGCAATGAGCTGATGTTGCTAAACCACATTTTCTGAAACATTTTAGAAATCATGGATTGTCAGATAATTATTACAAAGTGTGGACATTTTGGCCATTTAACCATTGGCCAACTTTAGGTTGCATATGGGTTATATATAGGTTATCTACAGTAATGTTTACAAAATGAAATGTATTTCACAGAAAATGAATACCTTTAGCACATCAAGCTGAGGTGAGGAAAGCTTAGGGAAGGTTACTTATGTGTAGAAAGCTTTGAGAAGAGATTCAACCAGACTGCACAGAAGGTTCTGTATAGAACCCTAAGGTGAAAAAGGTTGGAGATCTTAGGTTCTGCCACAAGTTCCAATGTGTCACTCATTCATTTACTACTCTGGCCAGTCCCAGTCTGCCACCTGTCTTTAAAAGGATTCAGCTTACGTTCCCGTTCTGCTGCTTTCAGGTGCCGAAACTACAACCCACCACCCCCCAAGTTTGTTTCTGGTCCTGTTGTGGAGGGAGTAGGCTCCACCCATCCATATCCAGCACGATCTGCAAGGGTATAAACGCGTCAATGTCCAACGTGTTTATTGGCGGGATCATGAAGAGCATTTTGGATCAAAAAGACTTTCTCCAACATTAACATTATGAAACAAGCCCAGATGCCTTTTAAAATGATGGTCTTGGAGCTCCGTTTGGGTTCACATTTTGCTTCCCAACACAAAGAGCCTTATACTTTTTTTTAACCCTATAAAAACAGTGTTGCAATGACGAAATTGCTAATTTATTTGTCCTCATTTATCTTCTTCTTATTTACTTATTATAGTCTTGAATAGCAGACTGCACAAAATTTACTGTCTCAAATATTCTCTTTGGTGTCTGAAGTTGGAAGTTCCTACTCGTTTCATTCTAACACACCTAAAACTGGCTCCCAACTCAAATCTCAAGGCAAATCCGTGATTGGACAGAGTAAAGTATACACTTCAAACCACAGATCCACCTTTATCCAGCCAGAAATCCAGCTTGCATTGCCACACCAGAGTTTTTTGCTTCAACTGTAGTGGGCATCTATGTTTGTAACACTTTGGTGTTCATGGTGAATTACAATCACTTTCACACTTTTAATATATCCAAATTTGTCTTCTTCTTCTTCGTCTTCTTCACGTCTACCACTTCTGCACTTTTTAATGCTGGCACATGTCCCCAGTGTGTTTCATGTTTAAACTTGGAACTGCCCTCTTATGAACATTTTATGACGAGAAACATCAAAGGATAACTTTTCCTCTACTTCATACTGACCTACATGCAGAGATAATGAAATGTATGAAATCATATGAATTTTAGAGCCCAGCACAGTATACAGGGTACTCTACTCTGTGTAGTGTTCCCTCGGCAGAAACATGCTAGTGATGAATGGCAAATGATGGGGTAACAAAATTACACAAAATGACTCAACGAAATGAAAATTGAATAATTTTTGTAATTTTTTTTTTTCCCTCCCCAAAATTTTACCACCTACAACATGATTGCTGGGCTCCGCCAAACCATGAACGCCATCGCTTCCGCTGACAGCTCATGCTTTGTAGGTCTCTGGTCCATCAAAGGAAGTTTCCCTTTAAGTTCTCTCTTGGGTTCAAATATGGTCAAAGTGTGAAGTTACTCCAGCACTTCTTGTAAGTAGATCATGTTGTTGCCCCCAGAAATAGGAAAGAAAAAAAAAGAAAGCTCAATACACAAGTGCAAAAAGTTCCCTCAGACAGCATTAAAGGAAGAAAATGGTTTTGTGTTGTGTCGAGCTCTGATATATATACAGATAAAGTCATAGTTGGAGCGTCATGTGATTGCACTCGTTAATCAGAGCAGCAACTTTCATCACTGATTAACAATCTCTTATCTCTCCATGTTTTCTGTTGTTGAGCACAGCCCAGCAGGCCATCTTATCTCGCCATGTTTTTCAATGCGTAAAATGGAAACCTCTCAGCGCTCAGGCCACCTGATGGGAAAATGATTAAATTAACAGGAATGTAATATTTCTCACAGGTGGAGATGTTTGACCCTAGGCTACTGCACACCACCCGTCAGAATAAAAGTGTGAGCATCAGACAAAGCCGGAGAGAGAAAGAAAGAGAGAGACAGACATATCCATCAGTGAATTGTGCCATGACTTCTGGCACAGTACTCTGGGGGGAGATATGGAGCATTCTTCAGGCGAACATTTATGCAAAACAATCCCTATTCATCAAAACTGCATGACTCTGACTGGCCGCCTTCCTGTATATTTCTCTCTGCTCTAACAAACCCAGGATGTGGGGTTTAAACTGAAACCTAGTTATGTATGTATTAAACCACATCCCGCCACATACTAGCGTGTCCCAGTTCAGGTATTATCCAAGGGCAGAGGTATCCGGCTCTTGCCTAGGATCGTCTTGGGCCTCATTTATAAAACATACTTGAATTTCTTTCTATATTTTTATTCCTGAGATATATTCTCAATATTCAACCTTTGAATGTTTAACAATAAGACAAAGTGCTTGAATCACATACTTACTGCAACACATGTAGCACAGTAGCAATGCCTCTGTATATTCGTTTATCAGGGTGGAAACTTGTGTAAATCTACAATCTTCTGCATGTTCACATACCATTGTTCCAATATCTAATTCGTACATATGAATGTTTTAGTATAAATGCATTCGGTGATGCTGAGTGACCAATCAGTTGGACTTCAGTACCAAATGCAAAGGAAAGCTATTTTGGATATTTACACATATTTTTCAACATGTGTTCAGTTTCTCTTGCATTCCCATATATGTTTGACATAAAAGTAAATATCAAAAATAACAATTAAATTATATGGACATATAGTGGAATGCTAAAGTTTCAGTGCCTTTCATGTTTTGTTGATTTTCTAAATGATGGAGTAATGAGTACAGCTTCTCTACAGAGATTTCCATTTTAATGCAATGAATGTATTGGCTGAATTCAAAAAAATATATAAAACAGAAAATGTTTTAATGCAATGAATGTACTGGCTGAATTTAATGCTTAAAAAATTTATTAATGCATGTGCCTGACATATGTGCCTTCTCACAATGTACATCAAAATGTTGATGACAGGTATTTCTTGATCATTCAAATGCGAATTTATTACATTATATTTCCGGTGTCTGGTATGCATGCTGTCACTGGCTATATTGCTGTTACTGCCATGACAAAGCCTTCTCCAAAAATGGTAACCTTATAAGAGAAGAGAAAATCGAATTTAATTTAATACATGTTTAATGAGATTTTTTGGAACATTTTGGGGCATTTCTATAGCTAAATTTAGTATGACATTTAAACGTATCATACAGCGCTGCTGGTGTTTTTATATTCTGTAAAAAGAACTCTGTTCACTGTTTAGGTTAGCCAGTTAAGTGTAAAAGATGGTCACTGACATATTCAACTACCGTTGATATATTTACATTATATTTGTTTGACATTTTAGTATGGCAGGAAATGAGTTTTCATGAATTTTTACATTTGTAAAGCCCCACCTCCCACAACACCTGGCACATTTGATCCTTAGCTGTTAATTGCAAAATTCAGCAGCATGGCTCCTAACAAAAACAAAAAAGAGAGTTCATATATGACCCCTGTTTTGAAAGAACTGTAGTGGCTACCTGGATATCTTTTAGGATATTTCTGTTAGTTCTGCTACTAGTTTTTTAAGGCTCCAATGACCTTGAAGCACCTGATTACATTACAGAATATCTGTCTAAACACATAATCATACATTGTCAATTTTCTGCAAATGCCTTCGGTAAAACAAAACAAAAAAAAAACATGACAAAGACAAGACAAATCTTGCTAATAGTGCTAACAGCACACATGGAAGACATATTTGAAAATGTATCTCTTTAATATCTCTTTGTCTTTGAATTAATACATAATACACTTTCTTCTACTGTTAAGCATTATGTCCTCTCTCTTGTGCTGCCGCCATACAAAAAGTGCTCTATAAATATGCTAGAATTATTATTATTACTAATATTGTTATGTAATGTGTCAGCCCTTCAAATTGTGGAGTTGGACACTGTTGGTTGTTGCATACTGCCTCCATCAAGGTGTGCTTATGCGAACATTTGGCTCAAACATATAAATTCTGAGGATTACAGACTGTAAATGGAGACTGCTTTCCTTGATATTAACATGCTAGGCTTCAAATCTCTTCTCATGCTTTTCCATTCAGCCCTTTTAGAAGATCACTTAATGTCAGAAGGCTTTCCTAGGTGATGATTCTTTGACTGCAGTTGAGTCCCCTGGAGGAAGCTCACTTCAAAATGATATGTGACGGCGTAGTTTAACCCTCGTAATACAAGCAAGCTGATGAAAACTAATTCCTTAATGGATCAATTTTGTTTCAAAAGTGAGTTTCTGCAAGGCTTTTAAGCAAAAGCTTTTAAAATGTTGTCTGACGGTTATGTTAGGCTTAGAGCTGCAGCATTAGTTGTTATAAGCTGTTGACCATGTCAGGCTTATAGCTGCAGCATTAGTTGTCATAAGCTGTTGACCATGTTAGGCTTATAGCTGCAGCATTTGTTGTTATAAGCTGTTGACCATGTTAGCCTTATAGCTGCAGCATTAGTTGTTATAAGCTGTTGACCATGTCAGGCTTACAGCTGCAGCATTAGTTGTTATAAGCTGTTGACCATGTTAGCCTTATAGCTGCAGCATTAGTTGTTATAAGCTGTTGACCGTGTTAGGCTTACAGCTGCAGCATTAGTTGTTATAAGCTGTTGACCATGTCAGTCTTATAGCCGCAGCATTTGTTGTTATAAGCTGTAGACC
>CM067488.1:27934601-27962972 GCA_034552555.1 Semaprochilodus insignis
GTTAGGCTTATAGCTGCAGCATTAGTTGTTATAAGCTGTTGACCATGTTAGCCTTATAGCTGCAGAATTAGTTGTTATAAGCTGTTGACCATGTTAGGCTTATAGCTGCAGCATTAGCTGTTATAAGCTGTTGGCCATGTTAGGCTAATAGCTGCAGCATTAGTTGTTATAAGCTGTTGACCATGTTAGGCTTATACCTGCAGCATTAGTTGTTATAAGCTGTTGACCATGTCAGTCTTATAGCTGCAGCATTAGTTGTTATAAGCTGTTGACCAAGTTAGGCTAATGGCTGCAGTGTTAGTTCTTATAAGTAATTCTCCATGTTAGGGTAATAGTAGCGTTAGTTGTTATACGTTGTTGATCTCATAAAAAGTGCTAAAAAAGTAGTGATTTACCCTAATTGTGGAATAACCGGATTTTTTGCTAAAGGTTTTTGGCTAGAAAACAATCATTTGTTGGGAAGCTGATACATCGCTTGTCTGTCGAGTACCACTTGTGCCTCTGTATAATTGATCAATTGAAAAATACAACAAAGGTCATTCAGTCACACTGTGGGTGTGCTTGTCTTATGGGAACTTGCTTCACTGCATTTAAAAAAAAAAATCGCACTAAAATAAACAAACAAACAAACAAAAAAAGCAGGTCACATGACAATATTTTTATATTTGCAATGCAGAACCAAACGTTGCAATTAGGTCCATTCTCTACCTGTGCAAATATTTTGCAAATACCAAAATAACATCCTATACTGGTAGGTTGAAACCAGAACATGGATATGTGTGGTAGCACCAGAAGAGCAAAGATCAGATTAGTGTGAGTGCAGCACAAACATGTTCGTCACCCTCTCCTGCCACCAAGGTGTGGCTCTCAAGTAAATTTGCTCTTGACCATATTGGCTGGAGCTCTCTGGTGCATAACTGACAGCCACTTCAATACGAGAGGGGAGGGGGAGCAAGAAAGGAGGGAAGCTGATACATCGCTTGTCTGTCGAGTACCACTTGTGCCTCTGTATAATTGATCAAGCTGCCATGTTTGCACATAGAGAGCAGTGATGGAGCCACTAAATCTGCTGTTGTTGCTCACAGGCTGCACGCAGGTCCCGATCCCCAAATTGCACTTGCTAATAAGAGCCATGGCCAGGTCCAGGTCGTTCTCAACAGCCACAGCCATGCTGACGATGGCCATGCTGATAAGGCTAAAGCGGTGTGAAAACCAAAGTTTTCCTTCTGCAGTATTTTCATGATGTTCTGCATGTTTTTCTCTGGCGTTTATGTAATGAAAATATTCTTTAGGCTAACCCCTTGTCTCAATTCTGTCGTAAAAACAATGGATCTGCCATTAGACAATGCATTTTGTGTAATAGCTTTAGGCAGTGTAGCTCTTTGATGATGTCTGGTAACCAGCATCACTATTGTGACACATTCTGCAATCTCAACTACTTTTGTACTGCAGAAAAACCATAGACTATATTTAACCTGACGAAAAAAGCTGAAAACATTGCACATTATTGCACAGAAAATCAGACAGGTGCCCCAACAACTAAATAAGACATAATTAGTGTTTAACTCAGTTTTTATTTCAGTTTTTATTCTGTTCAGTCTCAGAAGTTGGTTGCATTTTTTGCTTCTCACTATCTGATACCAAACACATTGAGGTCCAGGCTTTGGTGGTTTATTGATCTGAGAACACAAATTACTAATTTTCTTTTCCCAGTAACAGGCTTTCTGACAACTGCACATCCTTTCATACCTGTAGCATTGAGTTGTCTTCTTGCAGTGGAGGGTTAGACAGAAACACCTGTGGATGTTTTCACATCTAAAACAAGAGTGGAGCTTAATTTTCATGCCTCATGGAGGCATACAGGTTTCGTACGGCATCTCGTGGCACATTTGCTCACAGATGTTTCAGCTGATCCTGTAGATCCTGCACACTCACAGGTTGCCAAAATTGGCGTGCCAACCGGTCCAATAAATGGTCCATTGGTGATAAATCTGGCAACCCGGCAGGCCAAGGAAGTGTTGCTGTCTGGCGGAGACATTCCTGGAAAACCCTTGCTGTGTGTGGGTGAGCATTATCCTGCTGAAAAATGGCAGCTGGAACCCCTGCCATGAGAGGCCACACATGTGGCCAGAGGATGCCCTGCACATATCACTAACCTGTTAGTGTCCCTCGTATCACTTCTAGGGGTGACCAACTGTCATATGCGATGGCTTCCCAGATCATCACGCTGGGAGTTGGGGCAGTGTGCTGTTCCACGGCAAAGGCAGGATTGAGGCGCTCACCTAGAGGCCTCCATGCTCTATCCCAAACCCTTGATGGATCCCAAAGAGAACTTTGATTCGTCGCTGAAGGTGATACGGTTCCAGTCCATAGCAGTCCAGGTGTCTTGTTCACGACACCACTGCAAATGGCAGGAAATGTAATGTAATGGGAGCGTGACACCAAGTTGCCTTCTGCTAAGTGCCTGAAAATGGTCCAGGCAGAGACAGAGGTGTGGGGTGAAGTTGCCACCTGTGTCTGGAAGGTGGACAAGGAAACTGTGGGAGCTGCTTGTGCTTCAAACAATCAAACGATCCTCTCTAATGGTGATCTGTCTGGGCCGTCCAGAGCCTTTTTGCCATTTGTGCGTGCCCTTACACAATCAGACCACACCTGTAATCATTTACATATCTGTCTGAAGCATGCATGCTAAAACTACATACTGGGTTTTGCAGAAATCTGACAACACTATCCGGGTGCGTTATTGTTTTTGGCAATGCGTGTATAATTTAATATATAATAACATTATAAAAATATTACTACAATATATAATTAAAATGAAAACTAACCTGAGAAGTTGATGGTTGCATACTCCATATTTACAATGGAAATGCTTTAGAAATATATATGTGCTTATTTGCCTGTGATTCTATATGGTGCCAGCCAGTGACTAAGAGATCATGGTGGGCCGTCACTCCTTCTCTCTCTCTCTCTCTCTCTCTCTCTCTCTCTCTCTCTCTCTCACTCACACACACACAGTGTCTGTTTTGACAAGAGGTACTGCAAAGCTTTTAGCCCTTCGAGTACACTTTTTCATTGCCACCCTTTCACCCCACACAGCATGGAGTAAGCTACTGAGAACTTATTTGGCGACATCAAAAGGAGAACCCTTCTACATGGCAATCTCTCGGTGAGGGATTTGAAGCAGTTAGTAAGCCCACTCCAAGTGAAACAGCTTTACAGGGTGACCATCCTCATCCATTGCTCAGTGGTCAGTCTCAACCACTGCAATTGGTTGTACTGGTTACGTAGGCTAGAAGGAGCTTTTACAAAATGCCTTCAGGTACTATGCCCCTGAAAGTTCTGAGCCTATGAAAGCCATGAAATCTAATCTCCATTTTCTTCTGCATTCTGGCTAGCTAACTATTACAGCCCAAAATTATAATCAAGCACAGTTCAGCTGTGCAATTTATTGTGCTATCGCTTTAAAATGAAAGAAGAACAGAAAAACAACACTAATTATATGCACATAGGAGGAAGAGCTCATCAGTCACTAATGAATCTCTCCTAGCGTTGCATGATCACTGGCATAATCAGTGGATATTTGTCATGCGCAGATGCACGGTGTGGGCTGAATTCAACGCCTCTGTCCAGGAATTTTATGAGGAGAAAAAAAAACAGGATCAAAAGAACGAATTTATCAAGACTAGATCAATGAAAGATGCATCTATGTCATGTCAATATTTGGCGGAGAACTCTACTTGCACGTCTATTAGAAATCCCTTAATATGAAAGTGCCTTATGAAAGAAAACCCCTATAGGACTGGATTCATAGAGTATGTATAGTATATACAAGGATACTACGCAAGTACCGCATGCCTATTATTATTACAAACGGTGCTATAGGAATATTATGGAGGCTGAAAGATGTGGATCATTAAGGAAGGATTACACATTAGACAGAGGAGGATAGGAAGATCTGAGAGAAACTTTCTATTCACTTAGCAAGGCAGATGGAAAGATAGATTTTCACAGGGTGGAAGAATTGATGAGAGAAGGAAGAACAGTCTGAGGCTGGGATTGGAAAGTGTTTGCCTTTTGGGAGATTATCCCAAGGCAGAAACCTGATTTTCCTTGGTCACCAACCCACTCTATCTCACACGCACACATGCACAGACACACTCTCTCTCTCTCTCCTTTTGTGTGTTTTGGTCAGCTATTTTGCCGCTACTTGCGTTTATTTATTTTTTTTCAAGGTCACCCTATCATTTAAAGAGGTCTGATTCGAGAGGTAGCACGACACAACGACAACACAAATACCCTTATTGCACCAGATCCCATAAACTGCATGTGATGTGAGCCCTGTAGTGCAGTATTTCACCCTACAACATCCTTTCCCACATGGTCAAATGCATGATAAATACGATTTCATATTTGACACACACCACCTAATCTCCAGTGCTGATTTACTTGGCCTCGCTTTGAGGTCTTAGAGGGTAAGCCCGGGATCTTCAATTGGTTTCACCCAGCCTCTGCAGGGTCCTGCAGGCTCTGTCAGCGATTTCCTCCTCCTCATTGCCTCTAGTGTTGCTGGCACTCAGGGGACACGCCGCTCGTTACAGCTGGACAGAGATCAGCAGACTTGGTTTGCGTTGCGCGTATTAATGCTGCGAGGGCTAAAGCGCTGACTGGACTGGACACTGGACAGACTGTGTGATAAGAGGAGTTGCTAAAGGAGAGAAGAGTATAGGATGAGGAGGAGGAGGTCCCCTGATCTTGTCTCAGCTCCTTCGAGGGGATAGATAGGTGAACGTTATGCTAATCCTGTTTGTAACTCTTCGACTCAGGGCAAGCAAAGGGGGCTGATGGAATTATTCATGAGGTAATTAGAGGTATGCTAATTAATTCCTGATAAATTATTAACAAATTGCCGACACACGGTTGTGCTGTTGTGTTTGTTTTTGAAACACTATGGTTTGAGCACAGATTGAGTGATACCACACTGCACTCTAGTGCTTAAGATTGGAATTGCAGTTGAGTGCTTTATACTTTATAAATTAGATGATTGTCTACAAGACCATATGTGCCTGGTTATTTTTGGTCTCAAAATCATGATGCAAGCAACCAAATAAGAATGATAGTGTAATCAACGCATTTATGCTATATAATGTTAATGTAGGAATAATAATGGCTATACATAATAAAGTATATATGACATTACACCTGGCTAGGAAAACCAGCAGTCAGCATACTTTGTTTTTTGCGTAATGTTGTCATTAATATACTTTAAAAAGGATTTGCTTACTGTAAGCTAAATTATGGTATCATATGCTATAGATTGGGTGCTGGTTTGATAAACCAGCACCAAACCAACATAAACCAGCTTTAGATAAGCATGATTTTTTTTGTCATTAACATACCTAATAGACTTGCTTACTAAACTATCATATCCTATACTGTAGACTGGGTGCTGTTATAAACTGTAGTTTACTGTACTTTAGTGTGTAGCTGTAAACATATGAAGAGAAAACAACACCAATATGATTTAGCAATTAGACTTTTTGGAACAAAGATCAGGATACACTTTGTTTTTTGGATAATGGTATGCTGGTCAACAAGCTTGACCATGGTGGGTGACTACGGAACCAGCACCAAACCAATATAAACCAGCTTTAGATAAGCATGGCTTTTCTTGATGTCATTAATATATTTAAAATATTTGCTTACTGTGATGCTGTAGATTTGGATACTGCTATAAACTGTAGTTTACAGTAGTTAAAACAAGAATTATGAGTCTTTATTGTTAAACACAAAATATCTGAAATGCAATGTCATGCATTTTTGGTTAGTTTGCTTTTGACTTGCTTTTGCATATCCCTAGTGTTAAATTAATAATTAATTTTAAGTTTCAATGCAATGTGTTGAGAACCACCTTAACACGTATACAGTAGATTAAACCAAAGGACCAGTTAGGTTCGCTCACGGAGCAAGAGACATGAAAGAGTCGAGACCAGGGATGCAATAAACTCAAGAACTTGTATTAAAGAAAATACCCAAACAAATATAAAAAAAATCTCTCATCTTAATCAAAATGTCACTTTCTGCAAAAGAAATAAATAAATAAAATAAATGTACAATGAATTCCTTCAAAGAACAGTAATCAGTCCACCCCACAGGTAAGTATTCAGGTGAGTATTCCCAAAATATAAAATAAAACGTGAACAACCTCAAACGTACTTCTCTTTTTAGTTCCCTTGTTTGTCTTCAAGTATTATTGAACACTATTACTAAATGTTATTTAAGGTTTTGTTGACACAGTCATCAGGTAAGTATTTTGTTACTGTAACCTTTTTATTGTTAATTTAACTGTGTGTGTGTTTTTTTTCCTTCTAGGTTCTGTTTAATTTTAGATGTCTCCAGTCAAGGTGAGTATAATTATGGGTTTATTGTGTACTTTTGAATTTTACTTCCTATTTGGTTAATGCTAATTACTGCTTATTTCTGCTGCTTAGATGTTTTGTTTTGTAATTACAATCACCTTCTTAGTAATTTAACAAAATAACCCCACAACGACCACGTGCATCTGAAAAATGGAAGAAAGTTCTCGACGAACTCAACCGTACCAAAAAAAACCAGACCGAATCCAATCCTATACATTTATATTTCGTCACCATGTATGCAGGTCGCCATGAGGTTTCACTGTAGACAGTGATGTTACGCTGTAAAACGTTAAGCCGTTTTAAACTTAACTTCACAGACTTTTTCCAAGCCTTTTGCCTAAGCCTCACATATTGACTGTAGTCAAATTTTAAAACCGATTTTTAAAATCTCTGAAGTTAGAGACACTTAAAACTTGCATTTATCTCGTTTCTGCTCTTAAGCATCCATTGGAGGTCTCTCTTCAGTCAGCCCATTCAGTCTGCCCTCCCAGCTCGCTTTTCCCGGGGGGTGTGAAGGGTGGGAAAGGGGCGGAGCCAACGCCTCCTTGCCTTTGATTGGCTATTAACATCGTCTGAGGTAAGAATCAAACGGTACTTTTAATTGCTTCTTCTTTTTCAATAATTAAAAATAATTAATGTTCCATTTAGTTTAACATACTCCTGTTTAATGTCTTTTCAGAAATAAATGACCACTTTTATTTTCTGTTAATCCACTTGTCTCAGTGTCTTTCTGTGACCCATGTGAGACCTGGGTTACAAATGGATTAACTGGCTGTCAGGGACTGGCTTTGGTCAAGGTAATTACACACACTCACAAGGGAAGACTTCAACAAATCAGCTTATTAATTGACTAAAGATTGGATGATAAGAAAGATAAAACATTTCAGTGATAATCTTGACTAAGCCATAGACACAAAGAACTCGAATACAAGAGTTACAGTGGTACTTGAAAGTTTGTGAACCCTTTAGAAGTTTCTTTATTTCTGCATGAATTTGACCTAAAACTTCAGATTTTCACACAAATCTTAAAAAAAGATCAAATTAAAGAAATGAGACAAAGATATAAGACTTCATTTATTTATTGAGGAATATGATCCAATATTACAAATCTGTGAGTGGCAAAGGTATGTGAACCTTTAGAATTAGCAGATTAGCAAATAATCAAAGGTGAGTCAGATGTTTTCAATCAATGGGATGATAATCACGTGTGAGTGGGTGCCCTATTCTATGTATGTGATGATGGACAAACAGATTGTGACCCGCGCTGAGCTAAAAGCAAGGCACAGTTTATTAAACAGGTTTGTACCAAAACACAGCAACACCAATAACAAGGAAATACAATCAGAGGGCTAAACTGAGTCAGAGTCAACAAACAGGCAAGAGTCAAACCAAGCAGACAATCAGACCAGGCAGAGGTACCAAAGGGAATAAACAAGAGGAGTAAACCAGAGAATCAAAAATAAGGTCAAAGCCAGAGTAACAAACAAGATCAAACAGAGAGAGAACGCTCGGTATGGTACAGAGTGGCAATACTTCGCAATGAGCCAGTGCAAGAGAGAAGTATTTAAGCAAACAGACAAAATGATGTCAGGTGACTAATCAATATTCAGGAGACCCAGAACGAGGCAGCGGGGAGTGATTGGGCAAGGATGGACACATGACATCAGGTGGTGGGTTATGGGAAATGGAGTCCGGGAGATCGGAGGTGAGAGGAGAACCAGCAGGCATGACAATGTAACAAACAGGGATCTATCATGGAACTGTATCATGGCACAAACAAAGGAGATTTCTGAGGAAGAGCTGTTGTAGCTCACAGGGCTAGAAAAAGTTACAAAACCATCTCAAAAGTGTTTGAACTCCACCCATCCACAGTCAGACAGATTGTGTATAAATGCAAGAAATTCCACACCATTATTACCCTCCCCAGGAGTGGTCAACCAACAAAGGTCACGCCAAGACAAAGACGTATAATAGTCCATAAGGTCACAAAGAAACCCAGGGTAACCTCTAAGCAACTAAACGCCTCTGACAAAGAAAACTACTTAAAACATCTATACATAAATTCAGTCATACATTAAGCCCTGAAAACAATATTCTTAATAAGAAATTAACATTTGTGGGAATTACACCAACATTTCACAGTAAGTGTTGAACCAAAACTCTTTCTGAGGTGAGTGGAGTGTTCCCAATCCATACACCAGAGGGCACTGGTATCAGCACTGTGTACAAATGATAAAAAAACAAGAACAAATACAGTATATAAGAACATATCGTTGCTGTCCGAAGGAACAAAAAGTATCTCCAAAATGGCAACTTTACAGGAGAGGGCAAAAACTTTGTTTAATTTGAATGTAAGTCAATGGAACCAGACTTTTTCCCCAAGCAATTCTGGTCCATTTTTGTTGGTCCATTCATCAGGTAATTTTCACTCAATGTAAATAGCAGTTGTTGTGTTCAAATGATGCATACAACTAGAAATAGACAAAAATGAAGATATATGTTTTTCTTTGGACAGTGATGACATATATAACTAATAGAATGGATTAATAGAAAAAAAATATCCTGAATTCCACAGGTTTAGATCCGTGTTTAGATCTGACCAGATCTCCAGACAGTTCCTAACGACATGATACCAATGAAAATGCTGATGTCAGTTTTCAGGGGAAGTGATATTTTCCCTTGTCCCTTGTTTTAGGTTAACGAAACCAGGTAGCATTTGCTAGTTCCCATGAAATTTTGGTGTGTGACCTTGGTGCATAACTTGCTGACTTGCGTTTTCAGATTAGCTATAGCATTTCAAAGAAACAGCAAGATCCCTAAACGTTTACAGCACAGTACAGTACAGTACAGTATAAAATCTCACGATAACTCCTGTTTCTTTTAAATCTGCCATGCTGTCCTACTAAACTCATTAGTCACATTCTCATGTCTCTAAAATCCATGTTCTCTTACTGTCCAACATGTCCAACCCCCAAACATGTAGGACTCTAACACCTCTCAGGCTTTTAACACTGGTCACGTGCTTGCTGACAGATCTTTAAATATGTATCTGATATGTGCTTTAATATTGCCATTTTAATTTTGCTTTAATTTTCATGTAATTTCACCCTCTAGTTCTGTTCAGAGGAGACTGAATTCTCCTTTTGATTTTTGGTTATTTTCAAGATGTCTTTCCTTTTTTCGTTTTGTTTTTTTTTTCAGCCATGTCAGGAAGATTTTCCTCCCCACTGTTGCTCTTGGGTTGCTTCTAAAAGCTCTGGGTCCAGATCTCTGTTAAGCTGCTTTGTGTCAACGTCTTTGTGTTCTGTGCAAATAAAATGTAAGAGAACTTCACTGAACTGAAGGAATACGACCCATGCAAGCCCATTTTCAATGTTAAAGGCCATGAATTATGATTTCCATAAAAAATAGAGGAAGTTGAATTTTGGAGCACTTTAACGTGAAGGCTAATTGATAGACATGACTAATAGCTCTTTAATGCCCAAATTACTTTTAGCCTGATGGGCTGATAATATTATTCACCGTTGTGTCATCACACTAGCTGCTGGAAGCCACTGTTCAGATGGAATTTATAGAATAGTAAAATTGTATAAAGAGGATTTTACAAGAGAAGAAGAAAAAAACACACCCACTGTCTCTCTCTCTCTCTCTCTCTCTCTCTCTCCCTCTTTCTAAAAATGCTTTATGTAAAGGCAGTAAAATCACAAACTGAACCTTATGCTTAAATGCTCCAAGTATCATATGGTCACAGTTCAGCAGACACAGCAATTCGACCTAGTCTATTAACAATGTTATTTGACTCTTGGGAACATTTGACATATAAGAGATTACATGCATTATACTTGCCAAGCTATTGCCATATGCAGTCAAGGTTTTAACATCTACACCACTCCGCATCTAGTATGTCATATGGTAATTCTGTAACATTTACTATCACTTTCGGAAAAGAAAGAAATACTAATTTTACATTTCTAAAGGGCAGCTTAAGTAGTTGAACTATCAAAACAAATCTACCATTTGTTGCTGATGATGTTGCACTCAGGTGGACAGAAAAAGGCCATGTTCCCCTTCTCTTGAGCATCTCACAGAACATAATTACAAATAAAGCAATTAGTAAAAAAAAGGGCGAAGTAATACTGTGACGACACTGTTTGCTTTTACTTGCCCTTCCAAAAGATAATTAAGCACAAGCAGGATTGCTCTGTGTTGTCTGTCCTCTCTGGGCATTGTGTGCAGTGATGTAACTCTGAAATCTGTACAATACTTTGTAGTAAGACGGGTCAAGGAGAAGAGGAGGAAGATCAGTAGGAAAAAACAGTAACTTTCAGGTTTCCAAAAAACTTGTTCTAACTGCTTCTAAATGATCAATTATGTAGAGCCACAGCCATTGTACCAAGGTGCTAATGATTCTGGGAAAGACTGCTTTGCATGGAATATGCCAGTAAATTAAACCTTTATTGACCTTATCTTATCTCCTTCAAAAAGCAGTACACTGAATCATATTCCGATCTCTCCACCGATAACAATGTGTAGGAGGATATATAGGATAGACAAAAAATTATGCTGACAATGTTTTGTTTAAAAGTGGCACATCATCATTAGCTTCAAGATGCCTTTGAAGTTATCAGTCCTTTAGAGTCAGGTCAAAGAAAACACAAGGTGCCGGCAGATGCTTGGCAAGATTTTGCCATGCAACATATCAAATATTAGTCATATGCAGCTTGTTCTCCTTTGCAGGGAATAAGACATGAAGCAAAGTTTTCAGTTTGTTAAAAAATGACTTGAAGGATGTATAGGACAGTGGAATTGTTTGAGGTGTGGAACAGTTGGTAGAGGTGCCTTTGGTGACTTTCTAGAAAGTTTTAGCAAGAGCACATTTTTTTGTGACATAGACAGACAATCATTTGAGCCTATTCCACTGGAAACTTGCTCAACAAGAACAAAGCAGTCCTATAGGCAGAATTTACAAGACTTGTAGCATGTGGCACAGACTTGCTGGTATACTCACATTCAAGAAGGAAGGATTGCAATGCTATTGAGAAGGAAGATAAAGGTTACCAGGAACAACAAATAATGAAAAAAAGACTGATATCAATATTTATTGAGCTACACATACAGAAGCAGTGCCTCTCAGTATGGCGTCAGGCTGCCATGTTTGCTAAGGCAACATGCCAGACGTTTCGCACGGAGTTGTAGAGGTTGAATATTCTCATACAGTTCCTGCGGAACTGTGGAGTGAAACCAGGCCTTCTGGTCGTGCGATGTGTGACAACAAACCGTTCATCTTGACGTTGACGATGGTGCCTCCATGCAGGGTTTCTCTGGTCATATCCACCAAGGCAAAAACAGAACTCACTGAAGACGTCCCGCTGCCATTCTGAGTCACTTCATGACAGTCTGGCACGACATCATTGCAGCGTTTGGCGATGTTGATGTGGTGTTAAAGGCAGTCATCGTAGTGGTCTGTGTGTATGTAGTCCTGTAGCCCCTGCCAATGGTGCTGGCGCTAATAGGAAGACTCATGGAGGGTATCACTGCTCGCTGAATGTCCGCAACATTAGCTGTTGGGTCAGTCAGGTACAGCAATGAGGCCCGTCCCTGCTTACGTCCATGCATTTGTGTAACTTTGTATTTACAATGTGTATTTTTGACGATTAAATATTGCCCTGTATTCAGTCAGCTGGGTTACTTGCATATCTCCCAGCCTGGTTTTCCACCCTGACTTAGGACATGACCTTTTTGAAGGCATGTTTTTTTATGGCTTGGCACTGTGCATTAACTAATTGGTAAATCGACATTTTACTTATGCCAAGTTGAACAGAAGCATAAGTCACTTACTTATTTTGGCAATGAATCAGATGACAAGCCTCAAAAGATCAGCCCAGGCAGTGAAAAGTTAAGTGGTCAAGCACCCCAAAACTGGTGTCTGTTGAGACTGTTGGAGATCGGAAAAATAATCATTTGGAAATATATGGCAGGTCATTTCACTCCCTAGAGAGATACTTGGTAATTTAATGTGTGTGCACTAAAGAAAACTCTTAATCAGGTTGTTTATTTGAATGTCCTAACTTGAAGCTATTTCCTGCCCACCCCCTGAAGCCAAAGCACTCTCCCCATACTGCGCTGATGCTTAAATTTGGACCCCTCATTCGTCTTTGGACATTGAGATTTAAAAATACGCACGCTGTCCTCAAGCAGTGAGCAAGAAAATTACACAGCTTTAGGAACCTGTTTGCTGCTTTAACAGAGCGACACCAGCAGTTTCAAGCGTATCTGAGGGCTGGTTATTTTTTCCTATCTACCACTTGAAAGAGGAACTGAATTTTATGTTGGCGACTATAACGTGAGCACTGATGCAAGCGACTGTAACTTTCAGTTTTATACAGGACACCACTGTAACCACTAATGAGGTCACTGTTAAAGGTACAAAGTACAAAGTAAGGAAAGTTTGTTGTTGATGTTGTTCAATCTAACTAACTGACAAGGAAAGTGACAGCCTTGTCCATGCGAATACCAGCTTGTCCATAGTTGCTGGGAAATTCAGGTAAGGCGATGACGAGGTGGAGACAGAGGACAGTACTGATTGCTCATGCAGTTTAGATGTCTTTTACATGTTGACTGCAGATAATCTGGTGATGATCTTTGGGATTTGACATGCCTCTAGTTGGTGTGCAGTCCATCTTGCCCAAAAAATTCTCTTTCCCTAAAAAACACATTGAAGTTGTCACTAAAGTTTCGTCCATTTTTCCCCATTTGTCATTGTAGCCCAATCTTTAAAGCAAGTATCCTTGAGAACATAGTGCTGCTCCTTGCAGACCACTGATAAATGACTGGATGTTGAGTGTGTTAAACACATCATAAAACCCCATTTTAATACCTCAGACTCCTTCCTCCTTGTGTTATTCTTGCCAACACGAACAATGATTCATTTTACTGTTATGCATTCAGCCAGTAATGTAGGAAGCTCTTCATTCATTTCAGAAACTGTGATGCTCGACTCACATCTCAACTCAGCTTGACTATGAGTGCTAGTTCCACAATCTGCTCTGTCTGCTCCAGTTAATTTATTTCTTTAGAAGGCCTTGAGTGGCTGGATCAAATTTGTTTTTGTTAAGGCGGGCAACATATTAGACGCAGCTTGGACAACAACTTAGGAGATAAGTAGATCTCCAGAAGAAAGGATTGATGGCCACTGTTTTACTTATATCAGCCCAGTCATGATTGGTTTTCACATTTTGCTTCTTTAGTTTAGCACTAGAACTATGAGGCAACTGTTGCTAACAAATTCAGCCAAGAGGCTGAATGCCGGAGGCTGAATGTGGCCATTGTTTCCTCTACAGAATCTTAACTACCCTGTGTGGGTACATGCTTTTTGCTGCATTAGCTGGGAATCAGACAAGGGTCTCTCATGGGGCGGACGAGAATTCTACCAGTGAACCACCAATGCTTGGATGGTCTTGAGTCATGATGATGTCATACTGACAAAATACATTTTGTTGTTTTACTGAAATCCGAACCGCAAACAAGTTGGTGGCGGGACACCACTGTGCGATTAAAATCTTCATCTCTTCAACCTCTTCACATTAGTCAGTATTTAGGGTTTTAGACATGATTACTTTCTCCCGAATATTGCTGCAGCACTGCTTGGCACATGAGAAATCTACCACAGAACAGTCTAGGAAAGCTAAGGATATGAGACACCACAAACATCTGTTAAGTAAAATCTTAAGGGTTGTCACAATTTGTTTACACTGTTTTGACAATAAATAGTCCTTTCTGAATTAAATGAGAAATCTACAACTGATCCTTCAACACAATTAAAGGAAAACCTGTGCATGAGAACTGAAAGAACATGAAGACCTTATCAGTTTTAATAATGGAACACAAAATCAAAAGCCTTGCACTGTTGCCAGGAGTCATATCTGGGTCTCCCACGTGGCAGGTGAAAGTTCTATTACTGAGCCACCAATGCTTAGACTGCTGAAAATCATGATATTCAAAGAATTTTTGTTTTATAACTGAAATATTATTGTTCTTTAAGAACACAATTGTGAGCAAAAAGGAATGTTTTTTTTTTTTCAGGTTAATCAAGATTTTCACTGATTTAGACATGATTACGCTTAAATAAATGTTGTTGCTACAATACAACTGAAATTCATCACAAACAAGTCTGTACAGTTCTATTAACACTTGTGACGTTATACCACAATAATAGAAAGACTGTCTACTCTTCGTACCATGAGGCCGTGTCCAGAAACTTTTGCAGGAGCAGGAGGAGTGTAGAGAACAAGCAGACATTGGGGGAAATGAAACAGTTGATTCCTGTTGATGTTATTAAATCTGATGTCGACTATAAATATCTATTCAAGATCTAAGAGAATGCAGTGAATACAGTAGATGCTATTGTACAATTGTAATGCTGCTGTGACTAACCAAATGCTTGCAAACATTAAAACAATAGGGCAGCCCAGAGCCGGAATGACGAAAACAGACCAGTTCAGAACCAGAAGGCAATTACACAGATTCATGGGCAATGCAAAGAACAAAGACAAGCAAAGGTCGGTAGAAAAAGCCAGAATGCCCAGACTAACAAATCCAAAGAGGGAGAAGCATAGAGCAAACCAAAAAACACAAGCAAGCAAGCAGCAAAAAAAAAAAAAAAAAACCTGCAACAGAATAGAGACAGCGATGTAAGCAACATGCAAACAATGATAATACTCAGCAAAGATAAGTACAAACTGAGAGGTATATGTACAAACAGGAGAAATGAGGAACAGGTGAGAACAATTTGAACTCTAGCGAGGAGCCTCTCAGACACAGTCTGTGATTGGACAAGGGGGAGCATGTGACAGAGGCATGTGACTGGAGGGGGTTCTGGGAAATGGAGTCCAGAGAGTCTTTGGATGCTGTAAGCATGTCTGACAACAATTTTATTATCACAGTTAAATAAGCATGGCACAAGGGGCTTTGTAAGACAAGTTCGGACCTTTCCTGAACCTGACACTCAATTTTTAATATCTATTAAATGCACATGATCGTAACCTAATTTCAACCCACAATCTTCACTTCCTGAATCTACACTGCCTGGCCAAAAAAAAGGTCACACACTCTAATATTTCATTGGACTGCCTTTAGCTTTGATCCCGGCACGCATTCGCTGTGGCATCGTGTCCAGAGTTGCATTCATTTTTCCCCAAGACCTTCTATTGATGATGGGAGATTTGGACCACTGTGCAAAGTCTTCTCCAGCACATCCCAAAGATTCTCAATGGGTTTCAAGTCTGGACTCTGTGGTGGCCAATTTATGTATGAAAATGATGTCTCTGCTCCCTGAACCACTCTTTCACAATTAGATCCCGATGAATCCTGGCATTGTCATCTTGGAATATGCCCGTGCCATCAGGAAAGAAAAAGTCCATTGATGGAATAACCAGGTGGTTCAGTATATTCAGGTAGTCAGCTGACTTCATTCTTTGGGCACATAATGTTGTTGAACCTAGACCTGCCCAACTGCAGCAACCCTAGATCATAGCACTGCCCCCACAGGCTTGTACGGTAGGCACTAGGTATGATGGGTACATCACTTCAGTCGCCTCTCTTCTTACCCTGCTGTGCCCATCACTCTGGAACAGGGTAAATCTGGACTCACCAGACCACATGACCTTCTTCCATTGCTCCAGAGTCTAGTCTTTATGCTTTCAAATTGAAGCCGTTTTTGCCAGTTAGCCTCACTGACACGTGGTTTTCTTAAGGCTACACAGCTGTTTAGTCCCAATCCCTTGAGTTCCCTTTGCATTGTGCATGTTGAAATGCTCTTACTTTCACTATTAAACATATCGCTAAGTTCTACTGTTGTGTTTCTACGATTTGATTTCACCAAACGTTTAAGTGATCGCAGATCACGATTACTCAAGATTTTTTTCTGACCACATTCCTTCCTTGAAGATGATGTTTCCACACTGTCCTTCCACTTTTTAATAATGTGTTGGACAGTTCTTAACCCGATTTTAGTAGTTTCAGCAATCTCCTTAGATGTTTTCTCTGCTTGATGCATAGCAATAATTTGAAACAGATTAACATCTTTTCCACAACCACAGGATGTCTCTTTTGACATGGTTGTTTAACAAATGAGAAGCTAGTCACTGCATCAGTTAGGGTTAAATAATAATCACCCATGTAGTAATTATTCAATGGGAGGCTCTTACCTATTTGCTTAGTTAAATCTAGGTGGTGACCCTTTTTTGGCCAGGCAGTGTAACTTGTTGATAATCAACTAAGCATAATCAGAAATGGTGTTTCTAATAATTTCAGAATCTGTAGATCATCTATAGGGAACCATCAAAATTAAGTGGGAATCAATTTTCTCTTTGCACTCTTTTGACACAGTTTACGTGGCTAGGTTACATTGAATGCATTTAAGGTCATGAAGGAGATCTCTATGATATTAAGAGATATAGCTCTGTTCAAACCACAGCCCAACATCGAAGAACCTTATAGAGTGCTCAAGCAAGCTAACTACCCAGCTGTTTCCAAGAGCATGAGAGTAAAAACTCATACATGTATAAAAATTGTCATATATCCCATGTTCTGATGGTTTTGCTTTTCATCCCACTTTAGCAGACTATGTAAAATAGCACAAAACAGTAATCAGTAAGGTTGAACTCTATGGGTTGGTTAAACTGAAGCCTAGACTATTTTGTCATATGGACATTGACATTACAGTTTAGCCTAGTTCAGAGGACTGACCCTGTGCATCCATACAGGGTCACTTAAACTTGATCCTCAACATCTTCATGTGTTTATACTTCAGTAATCAAGAATCAGTAATGAGTTCATCCTGAGGAAGTGATGTTAAATTGTTGGGCTTCTATGTCTCTGATGTCACCTTTGAGTGGCATACTCAATCTTAAAACCTGGACCATGGAAATGTGATGCAATGATGCAAAAGCAGCCCTTAAAATTCCATGTGACAGACAGTGTTGGAGTAAGGAATGTAAGTGTATTTTCTACTTGTTAGTAACATTTTCTGTTCTTGAAGGTCCACATACATTGACAAAATGAATGAGACATCAAATTATTAAGAAGACTTAAGGCTTAATGCACTTTTGAATAAAGAAACATGAAGGTGGCATCGTGTCCAGAGTTGCATTCATTTGAGAGTGAAGTAAGAAAATTGCAGCCAAGTTTGCCAGTATATTGCTATAGGATATAATAAACTGGAGACCATCGCTGAGACCATCATGTCCCCTTCAAAACCTGTGGTCAGACACAAGAGGATGTGGTAAAGCACTTGACATGGTTTTCGAAAGTTGACACCCACATGTAGTTCAAAAACACTGTTCAGTATTTCATCTCTTATGCTTCTCACTTCTTCACTTCGAGTTATACGTCTCATATTGGAACACCATACAGTTACTGTGCACCGATATGATGGTTTCCTTTTGTTAAATACGAGTGCTTCAACGGTGATTGTGATATGATCAGCAATGTGGAAACAGACTTTGGGTATCCTTCTGCTGGAAGGTAGGTAAGCCTTTATTCAGAAAGGTGGATAAAATAATGGAAACAACACTTTGAAAGAAACTTTGAAACAGTTTCACTGCTGGGGGTGACATATAATTTTTTAAAGACTAGCCAGACTGTATACTTATGACAACATTTGTTACAGTACTGTCTTGGTAATGATGTTACAGTCCCTGCATCAATATGTTCTATTAAAATGGTCAATGGTTAAAAGAAAACTGTCAATTGTTGTTTAGACAAAGTCAACTTTTACTAAGGTAGAACTTATAGCCCAAGTATTTCTAAATCACTGGTTGGATTTAAAAATAAAAGCAAGAAATTTCACATTTCAAAAGAAGGGAAGGCATTCTCAAACATTTGATATAGCAGTATAAATAAACGATAAACACTGTTAATCAGCTAAATTATTTTAGGTTTACTGCTAATTATTAGGTAGGTGTATGTGAATCTTCAAAGCAATGTGAGACGACTAACAGAAGTTTAAAAGTCAAGGAAAACTTGACATTAACTGTAACATAAATTAAAGTAGTAGCTGGATCAAAAGGGACAGACACCTGATTTCCAGGATAGCTGGTGAAATTACATATTTAATGAATTCCACACAGCTGGACGTTATGGCAGGGCTGCTGTTAAGAAAGTGCTTGCTTCAAGGGTAGTGAATATAACCTGGCATAAGTAATGCAACACTTGGTCCTGAAGCAAAAGAATAAAAATAATGTGGTTTGATGAGTCATCTTTGTACTTCTAATGAAAGGCAAAGGATGCCTTCCACCCAGAAACATCTATTGTCATCTGTTACACACGATGGTACATCCTTAACAGCCATCTCATGAGAGCCGTCATGTCTGATGATTGCTCTGTATGGCTGAGGAGATGCTGAGAAGCAATTTTACCTTGCAGTGTTCCCTCCTAATGTTCTCATATTCCAAGGTGATTGTGCTCCTTACGCATTACTAAATAAATTCAAGAATGGTTCCATAAATACAAGGATGGTCAAATACCTTCCGGGTCATTGCTGTTCACCAGTTTTTATTGGAACTATCTGTAACACAGATGCTTCTACAACTTGATTGGAGTGAATTCTGAACTGAATTCCTGGGACATAATTAGGAAAAGCACATTCATGTCAATGCCGATCAGCCATAACTTTAAAACCAAAAAGTGTTGGTGTGTGACAAGTGCTGGTGTGAGTGGATCAGACACAGCAGTGCTGCTGGACACCTCAGTGTCACTGCAGGACAGAGAATAATCCACCAACCAAAACCATCCAGTCAACAGCGTCATGTGGGCAGCATCCAGTAACCACAGATGAAGGACTAGAGGATGGCCAACACAAACTCTGCAGCAGCAGATGAGCTACCGTCTCTGACTGTACATCTACAAGGTGGACCAGCAAGGTAGGAGTGTCTAATAGAGTGGACAGTGAGTGGACACTGTTTATTAACTCCAGCAATACTGCTGTGTCTGATCCACTCACACCAGCACAACACACACCAACACACCACCACAACGTCAATGTCACTGCAGTGTTGAGAATAATCCACCAACCACATAATACTAGCTCTGTGGTGGTCCAGTGGGGGTCCAGAGTATTAAAGAACAGGGTAAAAGGGGGGTAACAAAGTGTACAGAGAATCAGATGGACTACAGTTTGTAATTGTGGAACTACAAATTGGTCGTATATAGTAAGTGGAGCTGATAGAATGTACAGTGAGTGTAGATACAAGGAGGTGGTTATGGTTGAAAGGTGTATATAAGCTCTCACAGCTGATGGTATGTATCAGAGTGAAAAGCAAGCCATGAATCTGAGAAAATGTGTTTGTAGACCTGTAAGACAGGTTTGCATCAAAGTACCAATCTTGAGATGGATACAAGAAAATTTCTGCAGCTTTGAAAGTGCGCAAGAGCATGGTAGCCTCTGTTGTTCTCAAATGGAGGAAGTTTGGAACCCAACTAAGCAATTGGAGGGCCTTGGTCAGACAAGGTAATTACAAATCCTGGTCACTGCGAATGAGATCCAGGCTTTCTCTTGTGGAGATGGATGAACCTTACAGGGCAGTCACCAGTGCAACACTCCGGCAATCAAGCTTTTATTTTAGAGTGGCCAGACACAAGCCAGTTCTCACTAAAAGGCACATGACAGCCCTCTAGGAGATTGACCAAAGGCACCAGAAGGACTCTCAGACCATGAGAAGTACAATCTTGTGGTCTGATGAAACAAAGATGGAACTTCACAATTCCCAGTGGCGTGTGTGGAGAAATGCTGGCATGAGCATCAGTTCATAAATACCACTGTGGTGGCAGCATCATATTCTTGGGAGGTTTTTCTGTGCCAGGGATTGAGAGAATCCAGTTTGTATACAGGGAAAAGTAAATGCAAAAAAAAGCAGAAAAAAACTTGTCCAGAGTGCCCATGATAGGACAGGCTGGGATGGAGATTTTACATTTCAACAAGACAACGACCTGAAGCACACTGCCAAGAATGCCCTAGGAGAACCTTTGGGCAAACTCTAATCCTCCTGGAAAGGCCCAACCAGAGTCCAGAATTGAACCCAACAGAGCATCTCTGGAGAGATCTAGGAATGGCTGTGCACAAACGCTCACTATCCAACCTGGCTGAGCTTAAATGATTCTCCAAAAGCAAGGTGTTCCAAGCTTGCGGGATCATTTCCAAAAAGACTTGAGGCTGTCATTGCTACCAAAGTTGCTTTACCCAAGTACTGAATGGAGGCTCTGAATATATTTCTTGTTTTATTAATTAATTAATGATTAATAATATATACTTTCTTAATTACTAAACACTCCAATGGATTCATTGATTGAGAAGAGGTGCTACAATGCAGTGAATCTCTCATTTGATGTGGGTTGCAAAGCAGATGTTAATGATCGGCTAAAAGGAGTGCCTGCATTTGGGCATGCCAAAGGCCATGCTGTAAAGGAAGGAGCTGAATTTGCAGGTGAATGGAAGTGTACGGTCATACTGGTCAATCCCAGTCTACAAGAAATTCTCCTTGTGGAGGTATTATATGCTAATAGGTATTAATTCATCCGATGAGCTTATATATCATTCAAGGCTATAAAGAAACCCCTTCGCCTTCAAAATAGTTTCAGTTGCCCTACTCATTATTAATATTTATGATAATTCTAATCACATTTAACTGTTTGTTTTCAATGCTATGTTCTTTCAGAATAAGCAGGTGTTTTTGCATTCCTGTTGTCAACAGTATACTGCGTCCTCTGTTGCCTGTTGACTGATCCAGAGCAGAGAGCCAATGAAGGTTCTGATGTCAGTTTAACATGCAACTTTGCAAGGTGTCCTGGACCTTTGGACCACAGCATGGTTAGTGTGGAGTGGGAGTTCCAGGTAGGCTACCAGTCTGATCTTAGAAGAATTTCTAGCATAGTAACATAGTAATCTCTAATATATATATATATATATATATATATATATATATATATATATTTGTGTATGTGTGTGTGTGTACATTACAGTGACCAGGTGCAATATATTAATGTTTATTTGTTGTGAGGAACATACTCATCAGAAAACCTGCCCATTATAATATATTATGAATCAAAGTTGTCAAAGCTTACACTTTAAACGGTTTGCTTCTAAAACAGGGCATTGCTTCGTCTGATGAGTCTGAAACAATCATCTACTACATCCATAAAAACACTGTCCCAAAAATGCCAAGTGTGGTCTTCAAAGGAGACATAGCAATGGGGGACTTCAGCATCTTACTCCATTCAGTGACCATGCAGAACAATGGAACTTACATATGCCGGCTGCGTGCTGCTCAAGGGAACAGCATATACAAGAACTGCACACATCTTATGGTGAAACCTAAAGGTGGTTGGATTGTACTACTGCATTGCACCAAGATTTCTTAAGATTCTCTGTGTCATTCCTTATTCCTTTAATGATCTATTCCTGCATATCTTTATGGAGTAGAAAATGACAGCAAATACTTACAGGTGTGATAGTTGAAATTAAAGCTGTAGCTGGCAGAAAGAGAACTTCAGCGGTCCTCTGTAGGATTAAACTAAGCTCACTGGACAAAAAAAAGTGTCATCTGTGACTGAAACGTACCCAATAGCATGTAATACCTCCACTAGCATGAATAACAGCTGCGATTCGATTTGGCATGAACTGGACAAGTTTCTGCATGTAGACCACATCAAAATAATTGTACAGTTGGGCCAGATTTGGTGGATGTCTTCCCTGGCATTTTACAGGTTGTTCCAGATAGTTCTACAGATTCTCAAGAGGATTCAAATCTGGGGATTCTGCTGCCCAGTCCAGATGTGGGAATGCTCCTGAATGTTTATCATGCCGGTCAGTCATATTTGCAGCCCTGAGAACATGAGAATTGTCATCTAGGAATACGGGGATAGGAATGTTATGTTTCTCAGTGAGATGATGAGCAACAGGCAAAACCTGGTTGTCCAGCACCTCAATTTGGGCATTGTGGTTCATATTTACTGTCAACCATATCCATATATCTAAAATACCCCAGAACGCCACAGAAGTTTTTTGTCCAGGGAGCTTATTTGGAAAACTATTGTGCTAACATGCTAGCATTTGTTATTTTGTGAATTTGTTGATTTGTGAAATTTCCAGATCTCCCATAAATCCCTTTATATGTAAATGAGGTTTATAACAGCTGGCTTGAGCTAACCAGAGTTATCTAGTTAACTGGCAAGCAGTATTAGCTTAAGCTATCAAACATTGATTTAACTACTCCTTAAATATGAAATGGCTTTTGAAAACAAAATTAGAAATGGGTAAAATATAACTTCTGTGACCAATAATTTATCTCTAAAGCAGATCAAGCTTGCCTGTGTATTATTCCACTCTGCGCTGTGGTTGGACTTGTGTGCGCAAGTGGAGTGTTGCTGGGGAAGAGAATGTCATGGAGATTACAACAGCAACAGCACCTCTCAAGGTAAGCCAAAATTTATCACAAAGCTAGCAGGCCAGAATAAAATGGTGCCTATTGAGAAACTTACATTGGATGCATTATTCTTTTTATTCTCCTTTAGACTGAATGTAGAGGAGGCTACAACCAGGCAAGACATTCAGAAGGAATAAGGTAACACCATCTCACTATGTAGCCTCACTTTTTTTCACATTATTGTTTTTGTCAGTTAATGAACCCATTTAAACTTCTTAAGCTTCTTTTTTAGCTGAAATCGTGTATAAAAACCTCTGTACTGTATTTCCTCACATGTAATCAAATATGGCATTTGAGGCAACACTTTTCTGAGACAGAATTGAAAGGAATATGGACCTACCAGTATAATCTAGTGTTATTTCATTGCAAAACTTAATTTATCCAGTAGATGGCGGTGTTTAGTTGCTTTTTCACTTGGGTGTGACATTGTGACATTCTTACAGTCACATTTCTACGTATGGAATTCCACCGAATTGTGTTGCTCATGCTGACTGGAACCAGACAAACAAGAAATGTAAGACCTATGTTTCATGTGGTTAAGATTAGGTTGACTGCTGCCATAGACGTTGTTTTAAGATTTCGAGGTTTTGGCCTAAAACATAGTTTTCAAGTTTGCTTTAGATTTAAAGAGAACACATCATACTAGAAAACTCATGGAATTATTCAGTCACCTTAAAAACTCAGAAATGGCAACTTTACCAGAGGGTAAAATAGGACTAGAGCTTTAAAAATGTTTTAAGTTTTTTTAAAAGAAATAAATGTTATATATATATATATATATATATATGGTATATCAGGATATTTATTTTTTCAAACATCTCATCCTTGGAACTGTTAAGTTTCTGTTTAGTTTGATGTCTAAACTTTTGACTAGTACTGTCTACCTATTTGCATGTTTCTATTAAATATAGTTTTGCTTTACAATGAACTGGCAAAAAAATAATGCTGTTGGTCTTTTCTGTTGAAAAATTGAAATGACATTTAAATGGCAAAAAGCAATAACTTTTGTCTGACTTATTCTTCAGCTCGATTTGAGTTAGGTGGGGGTAAATTTGTAATTCTTTTACTTTGCAGCTGCTCCCAAGGACACTGTGTGAAATGTGAATGTGAAACCTCCTAATGCTCTACATAGCATCTGTTTATGAGAGAAGTCCCATTCTTCAAAACGAAGAGTCAATCAAACTACGTTAGCAACTTACATAGTTGGAACGATACAGCTGCGATGCAAATGTTTCCCAAAACCATGGTTGGAACTATGGAGGGAACTACGTTGGTAACTTACATAGTCCGATCCATCGTTAAGCAACACAGTTCTTTCCCAAAACCGTAGTTCCACCGAACGTTTGCAAACACTGTGGTTAAGTTGTGTAGTTGGAACTACAGCTGTAGACCTGTGGTTAGAAGCTTAGTTTCTGGTGATGACGTCATCGATGACGGAGGACGAAGTAGACGCAGACCTGTCACTAAGCTAAAATCATTTACCTTTTCTGGAACGAACATTTAGAACATCAAATGCTGTAAACATGTAGTTCTTAATGTATGTCCATATATATCATTTCTGTGTTTATGAGTACCGCTGGATTTATCAAATCGCTATAACTCATGTGGGTGTAATGTTAGCCTAGGCCTACGAAAAAAATGTCATCAAGTTCGTCTTTATGACAAACATATAACATAAAAGACTAAGTCGAAAACTTTACAGTAGTTGAATAAATCAGTTCTTAATCACTGAGAGCTTTCTTTACCATTACGGAAAAAAAGTCGAGGGGTTTCGAGCCCACATCCATCTGAAGCACTCCATCTTCACTATCATGTCACGACATATTCACATGTTCATCCAACCTACCACTCTGGTATACTGATTAGGGTTTTTTAAAATTTGTTAATAGTTCTTCTATTTTGTTTTTGGGGAGCTGTTTGTATAAGAAGTGTTATCTATTAATATTATACTTATAATGAATATCAACATTATTATGGTTATTATTTTCATTATTGATATTATTATATATATTTTAAATTATTATGTTGCTGTATTATTTCTATTACTATGACTGGTAGTGGTGGTGGAAAGTTATTTGTTTACCATATATAGAAATATGAGTAGCCTAAATAATACTTTAATTATGTATACTGATTCTCATATTTTGGCCTTACATTAGAAGGTTTGTGAGTTTTTGCACGTTTTCCGTTGTGAAAGTCAGACCAAACACATTTGGAACTATGGTGGTTCAAACTAGCATGGTTCAAACTGGTGTGGTACCAACAAAGTACGACGCTTTTGGGAAACGGTCGTACTTCAGATGTTAGTTAGTTTGCCGATGCATCGTCCCACGTTAGTTCAATGGTAACCTCCGCCATAGTACAAAAACGCACCCCAGTTTGCTAAATGTTGGGGAGATCTGCCCGTATAGTAGCCAGAATAAGCTGGATTTTTTTTTGTTTTGTTATTTGAGCCAAAAGCAACAAACCAGAGATTGTATCAGTTATTTCAAATATGTATTTTAAACATTAATATGGCTTTTGGTTTTTGGTTTTAAAGGTCTCGGTGATAGGAGCTTGGAGCTGTATTACAGAAAATCTTTTATCCTAAGTTAAATCAAAGATCGTATGAATCCTCTCTAGTTAAATATGTCTGTGGTTGAGTGAATAACATTAAATCTGCAGCAGC
Source organism: Semaprochilodus insignis (assembly GCA_034552555.1). Lineage (NCBI taxonomy): Eukaryota > Metazoa > Chordata > Actinopteri > Characiformes > Prochilodontidae > Semaprochilodus > Semaprochilodus insignis. Next base: position 27,960,167 of record CM067488.1, read on the forward strand.
ACATGTGAAATGTACATGAGCTTCTAATGGCTTAAAACTTACTTACATATTTAAAGGAACAGACATTTAAGCCTCCCACCTGTTAGGAAAAAGTCTGTAAATGGGAGAGCAGGTAACATTGGTATATTCACTACTTCACTCACTTGGATCAATATGGTCAAAAAGGCTAATTTTAACATTTGATGCAATACAGAGCTTTACAAGCATGGAAAATAATAAAACAGCAGTCTCTATTAAGATCCCTTTAAAAAAGTATATGTAAGGATTTGCTGCATGTATTTAAACTCTGCCACTATGGCAAAATGATCCCATAATGGATCACGCAGTGATGCTTATTCCCAAGCATATTTCTTGAACATAACACTTGTGAATACTTGTCCCATGACATAACCAAGACAAAGCTAACTGACCTGTTGATATAACTTCTTAATATCACATATAAAAAGAAAACACATGTAGACAAAATGTCTATTTGCATTGCAGACATTGTGATTCCTGTTTTCCATCACCACCATTGTAAAAACATCTGAGTTGGTAAGTTGATTACATTTAATAACATTTCAATAATGAAATCATGCAGAAATAAATAAAAAAACAGTGTCATTTCCCTTTAACTAAAAGTCCACAATGCCTACTCATTTAGTCAACTTTACTGGCATGTATTCACTTTTATTAAGAGCACTAGTCTTATTCATTAGCCTACTGACTAGCCACCCACATGCTTGCTTCCAGTCAATGCTCGACTGCACCACAGACATTTTTAGGCATCATTTTTATTTTGCTTTCGTTTCAAGAACTTGATATTCACTGAAACCATATACAAACAACATTTTTGCAGTCTGAAAGTACGGTCTTATGCAAAAGTCTGAATGCCCATCTACATGTTTTGTGGATTTTCTAGCATAAATAAGTGGACCTTCTCCACAGGGAACTCATTCTGCACAACAAGGAGTGGTGCAGTTAATGGTTGAATATACAGCTCTGGAAAAATGTAAGAGACCACCTCAAAATGATCAGTTTCTCTAGTTCTACAGTTTCTGGGTTTGTGTTTGACCAAAATGAGCAGTTCTGTTTTATTCTATACACTACTGGAAACATGTCTCCCAAATTCCAGATCAAATATTGTATTTTAGATCTGTTTATTTGGAAAATCACTAATGACGCCTCCAGAAGCCTGTTTTTTGAACCACGCTCGCGGTGCATTTCACCCCAGCCACCGCTCGCCAGTCTTTCTGTAGGTCACTTGAGGTCATCTTACGGTGGTTAAGTGACATTGGAATGAGGTGGCGCTCATCACGGTCAGTAGAGAGTGGTTTTGGCCCTCTGCCAGTCTGTAGCTGTGTTGTCCTGTGTGTTTGCTGCTTGACCTTGTTCTTATGAACCAGACGTTCACTGTATCTGCCAGTAAAGCTAGAACCGAACTTACTGTTCCTCACTAAGAACCTGCTGTACATGTGAAACTGGAGTGGTCTCTTATTTATTTCCAGAGCTGTATATATTTTCTATTCAACATATAATGCACTATTGGGTGTAGAAGCCATTACTGTATGACATACTTAGGGCACTACATCGAGAGTAGGAAGCATATTAAAATAAAAAAATAAAAAAATAAAAAAACAACAACTGTGCATTAGTTGAGAAGAACTGAGCTCTCTGCAGAGTCCAACTGAAACTCAGCTGTAGTAGTCGAGAGCTGAATATTACACACTGTCCTATCCTGACCTCCATGTAATACACTGACCTACACTCTGACATGGAACATTGTATCCACAGTTAGGTCTGACAGTCAATGTTCTCTGCAGTTAGACCCTTCTTGGTTAACCAACCACTTCCGCCCATGACCCTAAACATTAGCTCCATGCTGCAAGATTTTGAGGCCACATGGGAATGCAATCCTATACTGTACAATATATAAAAACATGCAGCATACTGGCACAAAACTTTTTCCATATTTGTATAATTGTTTACAATTATAAGTTTTTACCATTATAATTGTGTATGTGTGTATGTGCAGGCAGTTAAACTACTGTAAACGACTGAGCTAATCTTCACTTGCAATCAAGATTAATATAAACAAAAGGTGTATTGTTTACTAATTGTGTGTTTATTGTTTTCCACATTCCCAGGGTTCCCTACGAGCTCACGATCCCTGCTGGATCCTCCGGCCAAGGTTTATGAGAACATATGTTTTCTATTTTTTGAAATGGTCATATGGGGAAGTGGACTGCTTTGTGGACTCCAGGCTCCAGTTAACAAAAACTTTGTTACCAAAGTGCATGTGGTACACATTATGTTCAAGACCCTATAAGAGGTATTCATTCAAGTTGCTGATTTAATAAATTTTGTTTAACCATTGTACATGTGTATGAATAAAAATTTGTATAGTATTGAACTATGTTCTGTAATGCAAGACTTGTTGAATGTTAAAAGTCCTTGAATCAACAAATATCGCTGAATTAAATGAAAACCTGAAGCATATTTTTAGACTTAAATCACAAAACAAGAATTGTGAAACAGTAATACCCGTGCTATTCACAGATACAAGTTTGTATGAGCTTGGATTGTATCAGGATACTGACTACACTTCAGTAACAGATAAAAAACTGATATTTTTATTAATTGCACAAATAAAAATAGAAAAAAATGCCGATACTAACATCATGGTTTATTTCTGGTAAATTTGTTTGTTAATTCATAGTTTGTATTGGGTCCTGAGTCATAGGCATATTGCACTCAACACAATTAATAAGTTTAACTGCGAGTTTATGCTGTAATTGAGAACAGTGACACTAATATCACTTGTAGC
>CM067488.1:27963472-27987702 GCA_034552555.1 Semaprochilodus insignis
TATTTCAAACATAATGGAGACATTGTTTGGTGAGCACTTTTTTTTTTATATGGATTTATAAAATTTCTGTACATTGATGTGATGGTCTGAATGGTCTAAACATTATTACTGTTTAGCATCATTATTTATTTATTTTTTCCCCATTTTGTGGCCTGTTCCTAACACACCAACACTAGTGACTGTATACTGAAGTAAATGTTAATTTAACTCCCAGGGTATCATGTACCATTATGTAATATATTTATTTATCTCCACAGATGTCAAAAGACAGAGATCCTGTACCATCCGCTGAGCAGCTCTTTGATCCACATTAATTGGTAACAGTGGCAATTCACCTAATAAGCTAATAGTTATTAATTGTGTTTACATTGTTCTGTAGTTGTGTGAATCAGTAGTTTGTGTATGAGTGGACATGACTGATGGCTGGTTTGTGAGAACATGATTGGCATTGGCATGGCATTGTTTGTAGTAATTGTGTTATGTCATTTTTCTTACTAGATGAATGATGAACCTGCATTTGCCTCAAGAATTGTAACAGTTCAAGACCATCTAGAGACAGACATCCCGGTAAGTAGTTTGTGTATGAGTAGACATGACTAATGGCTGGTTTGTGAGAACATGATTGGGTTTGTGAGCGCTGAATGTGGCTTTGTTCAGAGTGTATTTGATAGATAGATAGATAGATAGATTGCTTTATTAAGCCCAGAGGGAAAGTCGCATATTGCAGCAGCCCAGTAAAGAACAATAATAGAATATGTACATAAATAAAGAGAAGAAGAAAAAGAAGTACTCTAATAATAATAATAATAATAATAATAATGATGATGATGATGATGATGATGATAATAATAATAATAATAATTAGCACCACTATGAGTGGAAGTAAAACTGTTATGAAAGTCTAATAGTATGCAATGAAATTTAAGTGACTATGTAAAGTATAATGCCTTGAAAATATAATTTCCATGGAGAGTGTATGTACAATAATAAAAGCATAAAGCATAAATATTATGCAGGAGAAAAGTGGCAGTGCACAGTGACATGAGTATGGAAAAGTGTAATGTGTAATGTCCAGCTGGTGCTCAGTTAGCCTGAACTGTTCAGTGTCCAATAATGTCTCAGTACAATGTGATCGCTGTTGGTACAAACGATCTCCTGTACCATTCTTTGCTACAGCGGAGCTGTATGTATTTATGTATACAAAGTCAGTGATAGTTACTTTTTACATGGTTTCATTTAGGATTACTTGTAATTGATATTTTTTATAACAGTGATGATTTACAGTATATACATTGTATTTTGTTCTTTTTCTCTTTTGATAAGCGAGGGCATGGATCAAATGATTACTACATTTGCTTCTCGAAGTGTCATGTGTCATGACCATCTGAAATCAAACATTCCTGTACATAAATATTTGATTCTTTGACTTAAGGCTGTATATCTGACTTAAGGCTGCTTTATCAGAACATGATTTGGTTTACTGATTTTATACGTTAGGATACTGTTTTGACTTTTGTACTAATACAGTGATAATTATAGTTCTTTTAACACAGATGTCCACGTACATTATCAATATTTTTTATTATCCACATGCTACTTGATTATGCATCATTTATATTAGACTTGAGAAATACTCTAACTTGGTTTTAGAGCCGTCTACAAAAGCATGAACATTTACAGTACTATATCCAAGTAATATGAAGTAATTTTTGTATTGTGTTCTGTTCAGGGTGCTGCATTGAGATTATGGAAGAATTCTTCATCTTTATTAAGGGAGCTCAGTGTTTTTGTTTGGTGATAATGTCACAGTTTGAGTGAGCTGTAATCAAATCAAAGAACTGAAAACCAAAGTTTTGGTGATGTAGAAAGCAGCTCTTACTGTGTCTCTAGGATGATTGGCAATGACAAAGCATCAAATAGACCAGTAGCTTTTTGCCTTCTACTCTAATTTGTGATCTACTTTCACATTAAAAACTACACTCAGAGCTACACTGGATTAGTTTAAAACTGAGCTGCAGAGAATATGAGGGCATCATAGACACCATTTAAAATTGTCAGTTAAAAAAAAAAAAAAAAGTAAAAGTAAAAAAAAATTATGTTTACTGTAGTCAAGATGTCAGTCACATTAGTGTGCAATACATTAAATCTTGAGCATGTTAAAATATATTTCTGTAATGTGTAAACATGATGTCCTTACATTCATCTAAGCATTTGGTATTTAAGAGAAAGTACACTTTTGTACCAAAATTCGTTTGTAAAGGTTTTTCTTTACTCATCACTGGAAGGCTGTGAATACAAAATATTGATTTTGATGTTGATTAATTAAATACCCACTGCTTTGGGCTAATTGGTAATCTCATAATCTCCTAGAATCCAAGAAATTGGATCCTTCTACACAGGTCTACACAGGCCCTGTGGTATATATTTAAACACAGTGTATTTCTCTAATGGCAGTTGTTGGTCACTTTGTTTTACTACTTATTTGTAGGTAGTGCATGCTACAGTTATGAAATTAGTCATCACCCTAATGTTGCCAGGTAAAAGAAGGTAAGACAGATCAGATCAGTGTTTGTTTTTCTCCAAACAAAGTAGAAAAGTTGGTATCATGTACCCAAATAACATTGACTGTAATTTCGTCACAGTATATTATTAAATCACAATTTTATGATAACAGATTAGTTAGAATTTAATTTGAGAAATTACTTTGTTTCCACCATGATGGTATGTGTGCCTCATAGTTTTATGCAATTTGGTATTAAGATTTATGTATCATGGACACTCACTTAAAAATTGCATTTCACTGTTACCTTACTTTTGTAATCTGATGACCAGGATGTTATTTGCCATATCTTTGAACTTCTCTACACAGTAGATAGTTTTATTTTAGTTATGGAATAACTAAAGCTATAGGATAATGTTATTTGGTTTAAGTGTTGAACCAGCTTTCATACCAGAAATGGGCTGAGGATTCTAAATACTTTTTGACTTTCTCATTGGTAGATGGTGTACCTGAGACCACAGTGACAAGAAGGAAAGTGGTTCAGGGGCCATGGGCAATAAAGGAGATCCTCGCCGTAATTAGGCATTTCAAACCCCATATATTGAAGGGTTGTTTGATTTTAAAATTAGAGTGTGAGAAATGCAAGAAAGCAGAATATCCCAGTTTAGAAGGGTAAACCAGCCAAAACGTTCATGACTTTGTTAGCAACAAAGGACCCAGTTTCCAAAAGCACACTGAATTGTAAGGTGGCTAACAAACAGCTCTGCTATTGTGAATTTTTTTTTTTCCAGTTTTATGGCAAGAAATCTAATGCAGGGTTAGTGTCTCTAATTTCATAACCCTGTTCCTTGCTGGTTTATTGAATGTGAAGCACAGTTCTGGGATTTAAAATGGTACTTTTGAACTAAAATCCCTTCAGATATTTGAATTTCCAGCTGTGTATTTCCATATCCATAGATTATCAGGATGATTGAGTGACAAATTGATTTACATTACGTCTGTGTTATATACTGTCTTCAAGATAATTGTTCCTATTGAAAAATACTTGTAGTAGTTTCGACACAGAAGTCCTTTGTCTTCAGCTGTAGCTATATTTTTAAATTTGACTGATTTATTATTTGACGTATTAGATGATTAAGTCTATAGAGCTGTATGTAGAGTATTATTCAGTGGGAAGAACACTTGTAGACTGTCATTCAGAGAGTATAATACTTTTATTTTTACTGTTATTAATTCTGCTTCCTCTAAAATGAATATCTTAGTGTGCAAGTGTGACTAATGAAATAACTTTGAATAAATTCTGCACGAAACATTTTCTCTAAGATACTTGACATCCTCTTTTATTTATTTTATGCAATATTTTTTCTTCATCTTCAGTACATTCAATACCTTCCATAGATTTTAGAGCTCCATTGAATTGTTGCTCATGAAAATCCCAAAAGACTTTCTAGAATATGAAAGGTTAAAATTAATCTTATGAGGGATTGGCCAAAACAAAGCTGTCCTTAAAATATTGGTTACATTTGATTGAAAAGCCAGGCAGTTTAGTTGTCCTTTTATGCCTTTGATTGTCCTCTTAAGCCAGTATCTGCTCATGTTTGTGTAGTGTATGTGGTTTGTGCTGATAAAGCATGTAAGTCCTTATTAATACTGTTCTGGTCATGTCTCTCTAAGGTTGTAAAATATTAGGTGTATATGATAATTCTGTGGTTTTAAAATAAAAAAAGTGATTTTAATTTGGATGTATCTTTAGCAGGTTTAAATAACTTTTTAGAAGTTACTTGTACACCGATAGCATACATGGGAAGTGGTGTCCATATAAAGCAGGTACTGAATCAGGTGTTCCCATATACCATAATTACGTGTGTGTGTAATGTTGTACTTTAAGACAAATTCTGTGTATGTGTAAACATACAAATTGCAAATAAAGCTGATTCTGTAGGAGCTTTTAACACGCTCTAAACGCATTTTCAGTGCCAGAGAGCATTTAAAACAACATTGTCAGTTCTGTATTGCCACGTTCAAGATTTAACTTTGTTTTGCTTATGAACACTGTTTTCAATCATTCTTTTCACATTTAACCAGTGTCCAAGTCAGAAAACATTATTTCAATCAGAGACGTTATTTCATTACATGTTGGAGCTTTATGGCAGTTCTAAAATCTGTAGGCGTGTCTAAAGCGCTCTGAATGCCGCCTTGGCGCCAGAGAGCATTCAAAATGACATTTTCAGATTTGTGCTGCCACATTCAAGATTTAACTTTGTTTTTCTTATAAACACTTTATAATTCTGTTAACAACATTTTACCAGTATCCAAGTCAGAAAACATTATTTCGGTCAGAAATATTTTTTCATTACAAGTTTGATCTTTTAGGCAGTTCTAAAACCTTTGGACGAATCTAATCTGCTCTAAACGCCTTTTCAACCCCAGAAAGCATTCAAAACGAAATTGTCAGTTTTGTATGGCCATGTTCAAGATTTAACTTTGTCTTGCTAATATACACTGTTTTTATTCATTCTTTCCACATTTAACTCAAAATCAGCCAACATTATTTCAGTCAGAAACATGGTTCCATTACAAGTTTGAGCATTTCTGCAGCAGCGCTTCTAAAGCGCTCAAAACGCCTTTTCAGCGCCAGAGAGCATTCAAAACGACATTCAGCATTCAAAATGAAATTGTAAGTTTTGTATTGCCACGTGCAAGGTTTAACTTGGTCTTGCTTACACACACTGTTTTCTCTTATTCTTTCTACATTTAACCAGTATCCAAGTCAGAAAACATTTCAGTCAGAAACATGTTTTCATTACAAGTTTGAGCAGTTCTGAAGCCTGTAGGCTCTTCTAAAGAGAGCACCATCTAATGGCAGTTACTGTTTACTACAAGGACTGGCTTAACCTCACATTGCTTGGTTTCTCAAGGCAGCCAAGCCCAAGGGTTCCCATTCATCTCTAGGCTATAGATGAGGCTGCTATCCAACATACTTCACTTAAAGTAAGTAAGTAGAATATATATCCTAGACTATGGAGACTTCATCCAGCATGCCTTAGATCAGCAGTTAAGTCCTACAATGTAAACTAGGAAGCAGAGATTCAAAAGATATCATATATGCCTATGAAATCTATAGGCCCACAGACCCATACAGTCAGTGGCTGAAGCAAGCTTCCACTGCCGGCCCTTTATGGAATATTGTCACTCTCTTAGGACTCAATAGATTCCAAATTATTTTTCAAATGCTTAATTCTTGTTCTTACTCCCCTCAACCTAGCTTTAAACCCTGATAGCACCATCTAATGGCCGCTACTGTTTAGTACAAGGACTGGCTTAACCTCATATTGCTTCGTTTCTCAGGCAGCCAAGCCCAAAGGTTCCCATTGATCTCAAGGCATTAGGTGAAGCTGGAATCTAACATAATCCATTTAATATAAGTTAGTAGAATATATGTCCTAATGTATGGAGACTACTTACACCATGCCTTAGACCAAGAGTGTAGTCCTACAATGTAAACTAGAGATTCAAAAGAGAGTTTAAAGTGTGGTCTCCCATCCAGGGAGTGACCAGGTCCCACTTCCTTGAACTTTAACCTGGAACTATGGCTTGAGTTCCAGGTAGGGATAGTGCTTGGGCTAGGGTTAGTGTTGGAGCTAGGGTTAGGGTTGGAGCTTTGGTTAGTGCTGCAGCTACGGTTAATGCTGCAGCTACTTTTAGGCTTTGATCACGAGTTAGTGCTTGAATTAGGATGAGTACTGGAATTAAGGTTAATGTCTGAAGTAGGGTTTGAGTTCCAGCTAGCTTCAGCTCTTTAGTGAGATATGGCGTGAGAGCTAGTTTTAGGGTGGCAGCAAGGGTTTGAGTGGGGATAAATGCAACAGCTATTTTGAGGGCTTGACCTAGAGATAGTGCTTGAACTAGGGTGAGTACTGGAGTTGAGGTTAAGGCCCGAAGTAGGGTTTGAGTGCCAGCTAGCGTTAGCGCTTTTGCTAGGTTTCGTGTGAGAGCTAGGGTAGCTAGGCTTAGTGCTGGAGCTAGGTTTAATGCTGGAGCTATTTTCAGGGCTTGATCCAATGTTAGTGCAGGAGATTAGATGAGTATTGGAGGTAAGATTAAATTGGAACTATGAGTTGAGTTCCAGGTAGGGTTAGTGATTGGGTTAAGGTTAGTGTTGGAGCTAGGGTTAGAGTTGGAGCTTTTGTTAGTGCTGGAGCAACGGTTAATGCTGCAGCTGCTTTTAGGACTTGATCAAGAGTTAGTGCTTGAATTAGAATGAGTACTGGAGTTAAGATTAAGGCCCGCACCATGGTTGGAGTTCCAGCTGGGGTTAGTGCTTTTGCTAGGTTTGGTGTGAGCGCTAGGGTGTGGGTAGCAGCTAGGGTGAGTGTTGGAGCTATTTTCAGGGCTTGATCTATTGGTAGTGCAGGAGATTAGATGAGTACTGGAGTTAAGGTTAAATTGGAACTATGAGTTGAGTTCCAGGTAGGGTTAGTACTTTTGCTAGATTTGATGTGAGAGCTAGGGTTAGGGTTGCTGCTAGGATTAGCGCTGGAGCTAGGATTAATGCTGGAGCTATTTTCAGGGCTTGATGTAATGTTAGTGCAAGAGATTAAATGAGTACTAGAGTTAAAGTTAAATTAGAACTATGGGTTGAGTTCCAGGTAGGGGTAGTGCTTGGGCTAGAGTTAGTGTTGGAGCTAGGATTAGGGTTGGAGCTTTGGTTAGTGCTGCAGCTACGGTTAATGCTGCAGCTACCTTTAGGCTTTGATCAAGAGTTAGTGCTTGAATTAGGATGAGTACCGGAATTAAAGTTAATGTCGGAAGTAGGGTTTGAGTTCCAGCTTGCACTAGCTGTTTAGTGAGATATGGGGTGAGAGCTAGTTTTAGGGTGTCAGCAAGGGCTTGAGTGGGGATTAATGCAGTAGCTTTTTTGAGAGCTTGATCTAGACATAGTGCTTGAACTAGGATGAGTACTGGAGTTAAGGTTAAGACCCAAAGTAGGGTTTGAGTTCCAGCTAGCGTTAGCGCTTTTGCTAGGTTTGGTGTGAGAGCTAGGGTTAAGGTAGCAGCTAGGATGAGTGCTGGAGCTAGGGTTAGTGCAGGAGCTTGGATGAGTACTGGAGTTAAGGTTAAAGCTGGAACTATGGTTTGAGATCCAGGTAGTGGTAGTGCTTGGGCTAGGGTTAGTGCTTGGGCTAGGGTTAGGGTTGGTGCTATGGTTAGTGCTGGAGCTACGGTTAATGCTGCAGCTAGTTTTAGGTTAGTGCTTGAATTAGGATGAGTACTGGAGTTAAGGTTAAGGCCCAAAGAAGGGTTTGAGTTCCATTTGGGTGTCACGCCTCCGGGTTTCTCTGGTCCTTTCGCTCTTCCGGACTCCACTTCCCAGAGGGCTACGCTCGATGACGTCGCATCCATGTGCTCCCAATTGGCAGTTCCTGTTCGCTCCTGGTCACCTGAGTTCTAATAGCCTATTAACGTTCACATAAATACCCTGTGTTTCCGAGCGTTCGGTGCGAAGCTTTGTCTATTCGTTGGCAATTCTGAGCGTTTATTCTGGTTTACTGTCTTCCTGGTTTTTGTTTTCCTTTTGTCCCTCGTTTACCCCTTTTGGATCATCCTATATTCTAATACTCTGGTTCTCGACCTCTGCTTATCCTCTCTGACTTTCCCTCTCGCCTCACCCTTTCATCTCGGTTGCCCTCGCTGTCTGCTCTCCCTGGTTTAGACCTCTGCCTGTGCCTTACTACGTTCTGAAGCCCTACCCTTACTGCTGGTTTGGTATTGCTGACTGGATTGATCGCTATTGTTATTCAATAAATTGCCTTGGCTTTTAGCTCTGCAAGCGTCGCTCCGGAGTATTTTTGTCTGACAAAAGTAAGGCCAAGCATCAATCTGAGCAGCAGGCTCAGTTAGCGCAGATAACCGCCAATCTGCGGGATGTCACAGCGCATTTGGCTCAATTACGAAATCCAGTTGTTGCCGCGATAGAACCAGCTGCTCCTCCTCTCCCAACAGCTGGTTCTTTCCCGGTGAACAAACCGGATAAATTCAATGGAGCCCCTGATTCATGTAGTGGCTTTCTTCTGCCATGCTCCATTTACTTTGCCAATTCCCCTCCCTGCTCTGATAGTTCACGCATAGCGTTCGTAGTCTCCTGTCTCACTGGTAAAGCCCTCGATTGGGCTACAGTGGTTTGGTCGACCTATGAGTACGCTTTGGAATTCCGTACTCTGGCGGCAGGCACAGGCTGGAACAAACCGGCGCTCATCACTGCGTTCCGTACCGGACTCAACATGGATATGCGCAAGGAGCTCGCTTGTCGGGACGATGACTTGTCATTGGAGCAGCTCATTGTGCTAGCTATCCGTTTGGATCAATTAAAGCACGCAGGCACTTCATCGACCCGTCGCTCCACCGCGGTCCGCTCCGCTCAGCCTTCGCATGCAGCTGCAGCCTGGCCCAGACAGTCTCCAGCTCCCCGGTCACCGTCAGGGTTCGGCGTCGAGGAGCCGATGCAGGTGGACTCTTCGCGGCTAACGTCCGGAGAGAGGGCTTGCCGTCTTCATGGAGGTCTTTGTTTGTATTGCGGTGGACCGGGACACACGCTCCGCAATTGCAGCATTCGGCCACCAAGACCTCCGCTGCCACCCGCTAGCCAAAGCGGGCCCATCTCCCCGCAACCATCCGTGGTGAGTAGCCCCGCTCCGGGGATGGTTACTAAATCTTTCATGGTTCCAGTGACGCTGTATTATCAGACTTTGTTGTGTGTGTTCCCAGCCTTGATTGACTCGGGTGCTGAGGGAAATTTCATTCATATGGACGTTGCAAGACAGCTCGGACTTCCTATCCACAAACTTAAAAAGCCCTTACGCCTATCTGCAGTCGATGGAGACACAGTAGGAAAGGGTTTTGTATCCCGCATAACTGCACCAGTTACTATGGATGCTAGTGCCTTACACAGAGAAGAACTGTGTTTTTTTGTTTTGGACACCGCTGAGTATGCCTCTCCATCTCATGGACTACCCGAGAAATTGTTGCTTGGTCTCAGCATTGTCTAGAGCATTGTTTGTTATTGCCATGTATGTCTGTGGCGCTACGGTTTTCACTAAATTGGATCTCCGTAGCACCTATAACCCGATCAGGGTCCGTGATAGGGATGAATGGAAGACAGCTTTCCTCACCACCAGGGGGCACTACGAGTACCAGGTTATGCCCTTCGGGTTGAGGAACACCCCCTCTGTCTTCCAGGCATTCATCAACGACGTTCTCCGGGACATGCTAGGCTCATTCGTCATAGCGTACATAGACGATATACTAATTTATTCACCTGATCTTCCCACTCACATCAAACATGTGAGGAGGGTACTTTCCCGTCTCCTGGAGAATCAGTTATACGTCAAGGGTGAAAAATGTGAGTTTCATCTGGGTTCTATCTCGTTCTTAGGTTACATCATCAGTCCACAGGGCGTGGTTATGGACTTTAGCCTGGAACTCCAAAGCGGAGGCTGCGTTTAGTGAAATAAAGGAACGGTTCACCTCAGCTCCCATACTCAGTCACCCCGACCCTTCTAAGCCATTCATTGTCGAGGTGGACGCCTCTAATGTAGGGGTAGGCGCTGTACTGTCACAGCGCATTGGTGAACCTCCCAAACTAAGACCCGTGGCTTTCTTCTCGCACAAGTTGTCCTCCGCCGAGAGAAATTACGGTATTGGGGATAAGGAATTATTAGCCATGAAACTCGCATTTGAAGAGTGGCGCCATTGGCTCGAGGGTGCACGCCACCCTTTTCTGGTTCTCACTGATCATAAAAACCTGGAATACCTTTGCAGCGCTAAGCGCCTAAATTCCTGTCAGGCACGATGGTCGCTTTTTTTTTTCGCGCTTTGATTTCCAGATCACTTACCGTCTGGGAACTACAAATACTAAGGCTGATGCTCTGTCACGTATGTTCGAGGAGGATTCAGATGAATCTGAAACGAGTAAACCCATCCTAGAGCCCAAGGTACTCCTGTATCCTATTAGATGGGAGATCGATGACGAGATAAGACGTAGCTATGAGACCGAGCCTGTCCCGGAGGCCTGCCCTCCTGATCGGATGTTTGTTCCTGCTTCGTGTAGAGATCGGCTCATTGCTTGGGCACACACATCTCCCACTTTTGGTCACCCTGGGGAGACACGTACCAACCAGCTCCTCTCCGCTTCGTTTCCTCATGTGCTGTATGCTTACAGTGTAAAACCCCACGCTCTTTACCAGTGGGTAAATTACTGCCTTTACCGGTCCCGTCGCATCCATGGTCTCATATAGTGCTAGATTTCGTTACCAATCTACCTGAATCTCAAGACTTTACAGTCATTCTAACGGTAGTTGATAGATTTTCGCGGGGGGGGGTGTTTTATACCATTCGCTTCTTTGCCCACAGCGTTCCAAACAGCAAAAGCTGTATTTCACCACGTTTTTCGTCTATTTGGTGTCCCCGAGAACATAGTGTCAGACCGGGGTACTCAGTTTACCTCACAGGTATGGGCGGCCTTTATGGAGCGGTTAGGCATAACAGTTAGCCTTACTTCTGGTTATCATCCGCAAAGCAACGGACAATGCGAATGCGTAAATCAAGAACTGGGTAAATTTCTAAGGCTGTATTCCCATGCCAATCAAACCGACTGGGCGACATACCTACCCTGGGCTGAGAGAGTGCAAAATTCTCTTATTAGCTCTACCACCGCCATGACCCCGTTTCAGTGTATTTTAGGTTACCAGCCTCCACTCATGCCCTGGACAGCTGAGCCATCGAACGTGCCCTCTGTGGAACATTGGATGCGGAGGAGTGAGGAAGTGTGGGAACAAACCCACCAGCGTGTCGAGACCGTTATGTGTCAATACAAGCGGCAAGCTGACCGGCGACGAGGAGAGACCCCCTCCTACTCTCCAGGAGACCGAGTGTGGCTTTCGACCCGGGACTTCAGCCTTACGGAGGGAAGTAGAAAACTCACCAATCGCAACCAACAGTAATGAAGAGTTCTAGTTACAGCAAATCATAGCTGAGGATTCAGTCGCCCTGCCTCCGCTGCTGGTGCCCCCCCCCCCCTTTTTTTTCCACTTTGTGCTGAGAGGGAGAAACAAACGGAGCTAGAGCTTAGACGGTGAAATGCTGTTAGTTAGCTAGAGAAAATAGCTCACAAAGTTAATAAAAGTTAGAAGTCCTTGTCAAAAGCGCTTGGAGACTTCAAAATCCCCAGTAATTCATTGGGTATTGCAGAGAATTAGCTGCATGAAGACAATAAATGGTGAGTAAACCATCGGTTTACTCAAACACGCTAGCTAATTAGCCAAACTCGTGTTCATGTACAGTTTTGGATTAATAAAAGTTAAGATGAGATAATAACTTTGTGAATAACTTATATAAGTGACCCTAACGCACTTAATGTTGAGACAGTTGATTTGAATCGAGTTTTCAGCCAAAACGTGGTGTCCGTTGAGTAAAATGTGTAAACCTTACTCGTAGCCATTACTGGCTAGAGCTGGTTAGAGACGACCCAGCAGAGATTCCAGTTCGTTCCAGAGGTACATTCCTCTTTGTTCTCATAAGTTGTACTTGAATGTGCTTATGAACTGACAGAAACTCAATATTTCTTGAATGATGGAAGTTTATTCCATTTAAATGCATTGTGTATATACATACATATACTTAGCAGAAGTTACAACCTGTAAACTGAGAGAAGTTTAAGTTCAGTGTATGTAAATATGATACTTACCTGTTGACGTTCTGAGCCTAAAAGGGAAAAGAGTTGGTTATTAATGATTATGTGTATTTGTTATTAGACAAAGAAGGTGCTTGTGAGTAATAGTGAAATGAGAGCTCTATAGTCACCTAGGCTTAAGCCTAGAGAAAATGTTACAGTACCTGTTTTGTTTAAACAGGTCAGGGTTTTTTTTGTGTGGGGATCATCAGAACCTAGGAGACAGAGCCTGGTGGATCTTCAGTGAAGTAGATGGCGAGCCACCCACGAGTTGAACTGTTTCTTTGAGATTCACCTTCACTACGTACTGGTGAAGTAACAGAATACAAGACTGAAAGACTCTTTATTCTTGTTTTATAAACAAGCACCAGCATTTACGTTGAATTATTTGTTATTGCTCTGCATTTTGGTTGTATTTGTTTGTTTCCTTTTTTTTCCCGTTTTTTTTTTTTTTTTTTTTAAATTTTGATACATCCACCTTCATTCCTCAGTAAAGCTGGAAGTTTTATTAACGGCTGTACCCTTGCCTCTTGTGTATGCTGTCACACATCTCTCACCTCCTCAACGAACCTCGTTATACTGGTCCATGGCCTTAATACAGCTTTAGTATTTGTATCCAGTCAGCAGTGGTATAGTTCCGGGGTATCCAGCCACGATGCTGAAGGTAAGGCAGTTGCCGCCCTAGTTTTTAACTGCATATAGGTGCTACACTTGAGCCAAGGTTAGTGTTGGAGCTAGGGTTAGGTTTGTTAGTGCTGGAACTACGGTTAATGCTGCAGCTACTTTTAGGCTTTGATCAAGTGTAAGTGCTTGAATTGGCATGAGTACTGGAGTTAAGGTTAAGGCCCGCACTAGGGTTTGAGTTCCAGCTGAATTAGGATGAGTACTGTAGTTAAGGTTAATGTCTGATGTAAGGTTTGAGTTCCAGTTAGGTTTAGCTCTGTTGTGAGATATGGGTTGAGAGCTAGGTTTAGGGTTGCAGCAAGCGTTGGATTATGGATTATTGTAGGAGCTATTTTGAGAGCTTGATCTAGACATTGTGCTTGAACTAGGATGAGTACTGGACTTAAGGTTAAAACCCAATGTAGGGTTTGAGTTCCAGCTAGGGTTAACGCTTTTACTAGGTGTTTTGTGAGATCTAGGGTTAGGGTTGCAGCTAGGGTTACTCCTGGAGCTAGGATTAATGCTGGAGCTATTTTCAGGGCTTGATCTATTGTTAGTGAAGGTGATTAGGAGAGTACTGGAGTTAAGGTTAAATTGGAACTATGGGTAAAGTTCCGCATATGGTTAGCGCATTTGCTAGATTTGGTGTGAGAGCTAGGGTTAGGGTTGCTGCTAGGATTAGTGCTGGAGCTAGGATTAATGCTGGAGCTATTTTCAGGGCTTGATGTAATGTTAGTGAAGGAGATTAAATGAGTACTGGAGTTATTATTAAATTGGAACTATGGGTTGAGTTCCAGGTAGGGTTAGTGATTGGGCTAGGGTTAGTGTTGGAGCTAGGGTTAGGGTTGTAGCTTTGGTTAGTGCTGGAGCTAGGGTTAATGCGGCAGCAACTTTTAGGCCTTGATCAAGAGTTAGTGCTTGAATTAGAATGAGTAGTGGAGTTAAGGTTAATGTCTGATGTAAGGTTTGAGTTCCAATTAGGTTCCGCTCTTTAGCGAGATATGGGGTGAGAGCTAGGTTTAGGGTTGCAGCAAGCATTGGAGTATGGATTAATGCTGGAGCTATTTTGAGGGCTTGAGCTAGAGTTAGTGCTTGAAGTAGGATGAGTACTAGAGTTAAGATTAAGGCCTGAAGTAGGGTTTTAAGTCCCAGGTAGGGTTAACGCTTTTGCTAGGTTTGGTGTGAGAGCTAGGGTTAGGGTTGCAGCTAGGGTGAGTGCTGGAGCTAGGATTAATGCTGCACTGTAAAAAAAAAAATTGTTGACTCAACTTAGTCAAGTCATCTTTTTGCTTTGACTCAGTTAAGTTGTAAAGACATAATCTGTTAAGTTTATTTAACTTAACTAAGTTTTGTTCACACAGCAACCTGGTAATTTACTCAGCTATTTATTTCAAGAGAGATGGATTTACAGAAATTAGTTTTATTAACTTGAAACAAATTGGCAGAACTTATTTTTTCAGTTTTCACAACCATGCAGTACGTTCTTCTAACATGATGTGGCTAGTTTTTTCAACTTACTTTACCAAGTTCCATAGATCTAATTAAAGTAACAGGTCAAACATTTTTTTTCAAATCATCTAATCAAATAATTCAAATTAGCCTGCTGAAAAGTTACTCTGAAATAAAAAAAACACATATTGGTATAATTCATTCAATAATAATTCAATTTTTTTTTTATTAACAATTCACATTATTTTCATTAGTTGGCTGAAGCAGAAACATGACCGGTGGTATCATTCTCAACTACAGAAAAACAAAACTTTTTGGACATAATTTTAAAGTCAGAGAATTTGGCCTCTGTGTCCATATGACTTCTGTTCTGCAACATATTAGTAACCATATGTTAATGTGAAGTGCCAGAAAACAGGCAAATACACTATAGTAACAAAAGTATTGGGACATATGATCATTTACTGTTTCTGTCTTTATTGTCCAGGGAAGACTTTCTACTAGATATCGGAACATTGTTGTGAGGATTTGATTGGATTCTGTGACAAGAGCAAGGTCATCACCCCACCTCACCTCCTATTCTCCAACTCTTCTCAAAAGTATTGAATGAAGCATCATCATTCCAGAGAACACAGTTCCACTACTGTTCAGCTCAATGCTGGGGCTTTATACCCCTCTAGTCTGTACCTGGCATTAGACATGGTGCCAATAGGTTCATGTTGATCTGCTCCAGAGAGTCCTATTCTATTGGTGACACAGATATTCAATTGTGCACACACACAGCTTGTCTAATCCCTGCAAAGACGTATTGCCAATAGAATAAGACTCTAGAGCAGATACAGCAATGACCTGTGGAGCAGTGGAAGTGAAACTGTGTTCTCTGGAATGATTGTGCTCTGTCCAATACTTATGTGGTGAGATGGGGAGTTGGGTATGAGGTGGGTGGTGATCATCCAAAATCCTGACCTTAACACTTGTTGCTGAATGCAATCAAATCCTCAAAACAATGCTCCAAATCTAGTAGAAAGCCTTCTCTGTACAGTAGAGACAGTTACTCCAACAAAAGCAGCATATGGTCTTTAACACCCTTGATTTTGGAAGGAAACATTAGTAGTAGATGTCCCGATACCAATACATCCACATAGTCTACCATAAGTGTCATTTCCACTTGTGATAAAATAAGATGAATTAACTTTGAAATGCTGACACACATACAGTTTACTGTTTATTTTCTTCTTAGCAATCTCAGTTTTCCTTCCCCTCAGTTTGTTTACCGTTTATTCTCATCTGCAATATATAACTCCCCCACCAAAATACACTTTAGGATTTTGTCAGTGGACCATGGAGGCCTTGATAACGATCTCCTTAGCACTGCTGTGTCACTCTACACTGTTTATCTAAAAAAGAAAAAAAGTTGTGCACTATATTGATGGAAGCATCAGGACACCTACTTAAGTGCAATTTCCATTCATGAAATACTGAACACAAATACAGCACCAAAACTGGAAAAACAAACACTGGTTTGTACAAGAGCAGACTTGGCGATCTTAGTTTCAGAACAAAAACTTAACCTGAAACCTTGCAAGACCCACGATAAACATCAGGCTAATACAAAAATATATTCATATAACCAAACATGTGCAAAGATGTAGATTATTCAGGAAATTGTTTTTAAATTTACTGCATACTGTAAAACACAAACAATGAATGTTCCACATTCTGCAAAGAATTCGGCAAGAATACAAATTTTTTGAAAACCCATTTTTACAAAACATATAGTAAAATAATAAAATAAAAATGTTGCAGTTTAAGGGCAGTACCTGAGAAATACATTGTACCAACAGGAAAAGACTCTCTAACTCAATAACTTATTCTTGAGTGTGTGCACTCTTGCAGTGCAGGATTCTATCCCAGTGCCCATGAACAGACGCTGGATCACCTCAAAAGTATATTTGAGATCTTTAGGGTAGTTCATGTTCAAAGTGTAGAGCAGCCCCGTCAAGTTCATAAAAGCATTTGGTACATCACCAAGTTTACGAAGGACAGCATGCTCTTCCATGACCAGGACGACATCACTGTAGATTGCTGGGAGCGGTTCCTTCACATCCTCTACAACTGCCAGGATTCCAAGCGTAATTCCTTTGATTACATCTTCTTCACGATCAGTGGGCTTTATAAAAACAAAGGCATAAATTTCACATTTTGAAGTAGCTTATATAGGCACAAAGTATTTCTTGTGTTTAGTACAGCTTTTTTGGAATTGTTTCAGTTTTAGCATACCTCACACATCTTAAGGAACTTGGAGGATTCTCTCTCAAGTACCATGGCAATGCCTGCAGCACGTCCTCTTTCTTTGGTCTGATGCCTGCAGAAAACATAAAAACTAAAATTACTTGAACCACACCCCACACACCCCACACACCCACACACCCCATACCCACACCTAGAGAGTTAGAAAATTTACATTAACTTACATCCTTGTCAAGGCTCTCCAGTATGGCAGACATTTCTGTCATCCCTTCAAAACGTTTTGACCGGTACAACTGGAGAAGCTTCTGGAGATGTCCATCAAGACCCCCATAAAAGGACTTGCTAAGGTCCATTGACACAAGCCTGGTGAATTCCATGCTGATCTGCTTGAAAGAGATCACATAAGTAAAACATTAATTGATGATTTTGCATACTATAGCACTGAGCTGGGCAATATGACATTATTTGTGATAAATCCCTTTTCTGACCATATTGTGCATATCAGTACTAAAAAAAAGTCACCTGCATGTTTATTTAGAGAGAACATAATTAGTTCTATTTAATCAAATTATTTCAGAAAAGTGTATAAAATGCTGAATACAAGTCACTGTAGCCAGTTTTAGATTTTTTAAAATGCAGCAATACTTTTCAACATTTATTTTGCCATATTGCCCGCCTCTATTTTACAAACTAAGGAGAACAGACAGCAAACAACAAAAAGAAACAAAAAAATAGCACAAACCTCTCTCAGTGAAAAGTGCCAGCCATCTGACCATCAGTTCTGACACTGGAAGCTCATCTTCCATAATTTCCTGTCTTCTTAAAGAGTATGTGCTGCTCATTCTAGTGTCTACAAAAGCCAAGTCAGGATTCCTTTTCTTCATTTCTTGAATGATTTGATTTCGTTCCTCTTCCAGGTTTTTCCGGTCTTTTCCTTGTGGGAGGTCTGGAAGGAAGTTTGTTTCAGATCGTCTAGGCTTCTTAACCTTGTTTCGCTTCCCTCGGTCAGCCCCAGGACCTCTCTTGTCTGAATTCACTTTCAGTTCTTGACAACCTGCATCTCTTAGCTTTTGTCTATAGTTCCCCATCTTAAACTTTAGACTGAGTTTCCACCCATACCACCCAGATGTGGAGCCTGGTTCTTTTAGACAAGGGTGTTTTTCAACAAGAGCAATGGCTACACTTTCAAATTCCTTATTTTCAGGATAGGCTTTGTAGGAATATATTGCCTCAGCAAGTTTGTCTAGAATTTCAGACTTCATGTCTCTAGAAATGGTCAAAAGCACACCATCTTTTCTATAAGTCTCATTGGCCTGGCTCAGCCTCAGCTCAACATCAAATGAAAAGAAAGGAACGTTAAAGCAAGCCGGCCATAGCTGTGAACGGGCTGAAGAGTGAATGGCTGCTTGCTGAAGATGATGTCGGAGATGAGACAGACAAGCTTGCTGTGTCCCAACTAGAGTCTGAAAACTTATCTGTACATGGGCTGAAGAGGACCCTCAGTGTCACTTTCTCCTTTGGCAGATCAGCTATACATGTAAGGTTGCAGAAGTCATAAAAGTCTTCATCTTCATACTGAAGATCAAAAGAGTCAGTCAGCTGCAGTTTGCTTCTTAGGATCTGTTTGAGACCATCAATTGAGTCAGGAACAGAATCGAGTTTAAGTTTATGAATGTCCTGTTGCAAGATGATAACACGAAAAAGCATCTTGTTTGCAGAACACGGCTGTTAAAAGTTAAAAAAAAACCCACAAAAACAATAAAAGCATGTTATAACTGTAGAATGCAACCCAAATTAACATCATACATTGTAGATAACATTCATTCTTTTTAAAAAATTGCACATTTTCCCCCCAATAAGTGTAATGCAAGTATTAAAACATGCATTGAAAATATTTTACCCAAACAACTGTACCTTAATGAAGTAGAAAGGTTTTTGGAATCACCATTACTTTTCCTGCTCGAATGTACCGGTACAGAGGATGATATCCATTTAGCTCACATGGTTCCACAATCTTTAGTTCGGCGTTGTAGTCTTTCATCAGTTCATAACTCCGCTATGTACCATGCCATGAAGGGTTCAATGATGAATGAAACGCTGCTTGACACAACAATAATTTTCACCAACTTTCCAAAGTCAGGCAGCCCACTGGTGTGTCCCGCAGATAAAAACATGCCTTCCGAATACTTGGTGCCATGGAGACTTGCATGAGTTGCGAGAGATACAGTGGTAATGGTGGCATATTTGAGCTCTATAGCCTTCTTCATTGAGTGCTCTAGCATGTCAGGTGAAATGACAGAAACATGCCCTACCTCCAGCTCAGGTCTGAACAGACTTGGCAGGTCCAGATAGTAAGCCATGGAAAGTTGGTGTTTTCTAGCAAGAGTGAGCAAGATATTTTTGAAATTCCTAACATCATACACCACTCTTTTAAAGAAGCTATGTTTCGCTTCAAAGCGAATAGTCCAGAAATCAATCAGTGGTCCAAATCTACGAATAAGTTCAGGGTAGTGTTCTAAAAAGTGATGCTTGGGCAGCAAATGGAAATCTGGAAAAACTTCTTTTAACAAACATCTGTGATCCGAGATTTTAGACTCTAGGTAGCTCAAGGTCTCGACTGAAAAATGCCCACTAGCCAGAAGCTCAACAAGGTCTTTAAGGTCTAATACAATTTGCCAAGTTTTGTCATTCTGCGGTATTTTGTCACCAATCATTAGTGGCAGCAGTCGCAATAAAGTCCAGTTCTCGTGGCAGTAACCACCAATGGAACCTTTTGAAGCAAACGTTTTTGTAATTTGTTGCGGTCTGTTGGTTTTATCAATTAACTTGTAAGGAAAAGAATGGATGATTGCATTAAGATCATCTAAGGTAAAATAATGCTTGGAAATCAAAGACTTCAGACATAAGCTTAGCTCAGTTGGTACTATGCCTTCCAGTAGATGCATAAAATCTGGAGGGAATCCATGTACGGAGTGGAAATGAGCAAGTCTATTAAGAACACAGTCCTTTTTAACACCATCCAGTGAAACTAACTGTGTCTTCTTTTTCAATTCCAACAGAATGTTCTCATGAGTTTCAACTGTTCGAAGTGGGAAATGTCCCTCTCTTACCTCGTGATCGTTTATGTCCATGCGCCTGGCTAAGCAAAATCTACAGAATTTGTCCACGTTAAAGCTTTCTTGCAAGCCGGGCCAGCGAGTGGGCACCCAAATTGTCTGCAGACACATAAAGTACAGTACCTTTAATATTTGCTCCCAATTTCTGAACATGTAAACCTTGCTGCTCAAGTACTTACACGTCTCTAATCAAAGGCTGAAAAATTACATCATAGCCATACTTTTTCACATCACTGCTGTAACAGAGACAAGCCAAATAGATTGACTGCACAGCAGACCTATACTCTACTGGTAAATTTGAAACCACCCAATAAACTGCACAAACCTTGTGCTTCTTTCTTGAAGTGCCTAAGGGATTACAAATTTCAAAGTCGTCTATGTATAATCCCAGAGCTATGCTTACATTTTCTGAAGACAACAACTGGTTCTCTTTGCGGCACAATCCGTCCCTGTAGGTTTTAAAACAAGCCAACTGTTCAAAATCTTCTATATGTTCTCTCTGCAAGATTTTATCTAGAACATCGTTATGATTTAACAGTTCTGACCAAACATTCAAAATAGGAACATAAACATATTTTCGTTTGGAAGATGCATCTAAAACATATTCAACAGGCTCAATTACCTTAAATTTTTTCTTGTAAAAGGTAGTTCTTCTATATTCTGAGCTGTTCTGTGACAGTGATACAAGTGGATTTGTTTTTCTGACTATCTCTTTTACAGCTGCAGTGACTGTATTGCTTATTGTACAGTTGTGTTTAACCAGCACACTTTCAATTAATTTTGGTGTGAACTCTTCAGCGATGGAACAGATACTGCAGAGTTTGTTTACAATTTCTTGAGTTGTTGCCTTAGACACATGAAGAACTGTTTGCATCCAAAGTAAGAGGGATGCTAATTTGTGCTGAAGCAAATCATGCAGCTCTTCATCATACTGCACATCATAATTTGACACAGAAATGTCAACAAGGTCCAAATGTGCCTCGAAAGTTGGGCTTTCTGAGTTTGAGACACCAGGAGTGGAAGTCTGAAGAATGTCCCCACGAAAAGTCTCTATGGTACACAGTCGATGATGTTTACTCTTGCGGGCATGGAAAGTGCTATATACACTGTACTGAAAGTTGTCTTTAAAGGGACACCTTACAGTCTCCTTATTTCTGATATGGGTTTTTAAGTGTGCAAAATACTGTGTAATATTGCAGGTCTCAGAATAATTACACAGATCACAGTTCAGCTTGGATGCAATGCAGACCTGAGTAGACTGTCTATGGTCTCTACTCAAATGTTTCTTTAACGCAAGTTCAGTTCTGAATGAGCACACACAATCTTCATAGATGCAGGGAAGGGGACAATTACTTGTGTGATGACAGTGATTTAATTTGTAGTGCGTTATCAGAGTATGCTGGCTGGGAGATGAGAAAGAGCTAACTTTGCAACCCCACCTCATTGGCTGAGGGCAAGGGCCTCACACTGTCAACACGATGATCCAGTGATTCTGTAAAGAAAGCAACAAAACAAAAAAAATACTGGGGGAAAAAACCCCCAAACTTTAAACACTTTTACTAAAGCAGATAACATTCTCAGTTTCTCATTTTAATATGTGCAAAACATTTTAATGCATCCATGTAAAAGTTAAAATGCAAACTGTCTGCAGTACATTAAAACATCTAAAATCATGGACTGCTATTCATGTATACCTAATACACAATAGTTTGTTTTATAATTACACTTCACTCTAAATTATCTAGACCTTATACTGGAAGCTTTAAAATACATTTTGGATTAAGAATAGTATGTTAAAATTCAAACACCTTATTAAATACCTCATCAAATCTTGTCTCGTATACAGTGTCACTTATCAAATAAGGAATAATAAGCAATCTCGTTTTACGTCCGACAAAATGAGATGGACTTCAGCAAAGCAGAACATTTCTTTGACGCTTAGCTTTTTAAAAAAAACCAAAAAACCAAAAAAAACCAAGGTATAGTGGCCTAAAGCTCATGAAAAACTGGAGGTTTTCGGCGCTGTGAAGGCTGTATCTCTCCGTAGTCATACCGAAAACATAACCTAAATTTGTTTGTTAATGCTGTAGCTACTTTTAGGCCTTAATCAAGAGTTAGTGCTTGAATTAGGATGAGTAGTGGAGTTAAGGTTAGCGCATTAGCAAGGTGTGGGGTGAGAGCTATGTTTAGGATTGATGCAAAGGTTGTTGTTTGGATTATTGTAGGAGCTATTTTGAGGCTTGATCTAAACCTAGTGCTTGAACTAGGATGAGTACTGGAGTTAAGGTTAAGACCCAAAGTAGGGTTTGAGTTCCAGCTAGCGTTAGGGCTTTTGCTAGGTTTGGTGTGAGAGCTAGGGTTAGGGTAGCAGCTAGGATGAGTGCTGGTGCTAGGATTAATGCTGGAGCTATTATCAGGGCTTGATCTAGAGTTAGTGCAGGAGCTTGGATGAGTACTGGAGTTAAGGTTTAACCTGGACCTATGGTTTGAGATCCAGGTAGTGGTAGTGCTTGGGGGAGGGTTAGTGTTGGAGCTAGGGTTGGGGTTGGAGCTAGGGTTAGTGCTGGAGCTAGAATTATTGCTGGAGCTTTATTCAGGGCTTGTTCTAATGTTAGTGCAGGAGATTAGATGAGTACTGGCGTTAAGGTTAAATTGGAATTGTGGGTGGAGTTCCAGTTAGTGTTAGCGCTTTTGCTAGGTTTGGTGTGAGAGCTAGGGTTAGGGTTGCAGCTAGGGTGAGTGCTAGAGTTAGGATTAATGCTGGAGCTATTTTCAGTGCTTGATCTAGAGTTAGTGTAGGAGCTTGGATGTGTATTGGAGTTAAGGTTAAACCTGGAACTATGGCTTGAGTTACAGTTATTTTTACTGCTTGGGCTTGGGTTAGTGTTGGAGCTAGGGTTAGGGTTGGAGCTTTGGTTAGTGCTGGAGCTAGGGTTAATGCAGCAGCTACTTTTAGGCCTTGATCAAGAGTTAGTGGTTGAATTTAAATGAGTAGTGGAGTAAAGGTTAATGTCCGAAGTAGGGTTTGAGATCCAGGTAAGCTTAGTGCATTAGCGATGTATGGGGTGAGAGGTAGGTTTAGGGTGGAAGCAAGGGTTGGAGTTTGGATTATTGCAGGAGCTATTTTGAGGGCTTGATCTAGACATAGTGCTTGAACTAGGATGAGTACTGGAGTTAAGGTTAATGCCCAAAGTACGGTCTGAGTGCCAGCTAGTGTTATCACTTTTGCTAGGTTTGGTGTGAGAGCTAGGGTTAGGCTTGCAGCTAGGCTGAGTGCTGGAGCTAGGATTAATGCTGGAGCTATTTTCAGAGCTTGATCTAGAGTTCGTAGAGAGCTTGTAAGAGCTTGAATGAGTCCTGGAGTTACGGATAAACCTGGAACTATGGACTGAGTTCCAGGTGGGCTTACTGCTTGGGCTAGGGTTAGTTTTGGAGCTAGGGTCAGGGTTGGAGCTAGGGTTAGGGTTGGAGCTTTGGTTAGTTCTGGAGCTACAGTTAATGCTGCAGCTTCTATTGGGCCTTGATCAAGAGTTAATGCTTGAATTAGGATGAGTAGTGGAGTTAAGGTTAAGGCCCAATGTAGGGTTTGAGTTCCGGCTGGGCTTAGCGCTTTTGCTAGGTTTGGTGTTAGAGCTAGGGTTAGGGTTAGGGTTCTATAAAGGGCCTGTAGTGGATTTTTGCTTTAGCCTATGACTGTATGGTTCTGTGGGCCCATAGACTTCATCAGCATTTAAAGCTAAGCAGGGTGTGCCCTGGTAAATCCTTGGATGGGACACCAGACTGTAAACTCAATTTTGAATCTCTAGTTTCCATTGTTGGACTAATCCCTTGATCAAAGGCATGGTGGAAGAAGTTTCAATACATTAGGATTTATATTCTACTAAAGTTACTTTAAATGGGCTGTGTTGGATTCCAGCTTCACCTAATGCCTTGAGATCAATGGGAACCTTTGGGCTTGGCTTCCTGAGAAACTAAGCAATGTGAGGTTAAGCCACTCCTTGTAGTAAGCAGTAGCGACCATTAGATGGTGCTTTCAGGGTTTAAAGCTAGGTCGAGGGGAGTAAGAAGAAGAATTAAGCACTTGAAAAAGAATTTGGAATCTATTGAGTCTTAATAGAGTGATAATATTCTATAAAGGGCCTGTAGATGAAGCTTGCTTCAGCCAATGACTGGAGGGGTCTGTGGGCCTATAGATTTCATAAGCATACATGATATGTTTTGAATCTCTACTTTCTAGTTTACATTGTGGGACTTAACTGTTGATCTAAGACATGGTGGATGAAGTCTCCATATATTAGGACATATATTCTACTAACTTACTTTAAGTGAATTATGTTGGATACCAGCTTCAGCTATAGCCTAGAGATCAATGGGAACCCTTGGGCTTGACTGCCTCGAGAAACGAAGCAATGTGAGGTTAAGCCAGTCCTTGTAGTAAACAGTAGCTGGCATTAGATGGTGCTCTCAGGGTTTAAAGGTAGGTTTAGGGGAGTAAGTAGAAGAATTAAATATCTGAAAAAGAATT
>CM067488.1:27988202-28006522 GCA_034552555.1 Semaprochilodus insignis
GGAATCTTCAGAGTCTGGTCTCCCATTCAAGTATTGACCAGGGCCCATGCTGCTTAGCTTTAAATACCTATAAAGTCTACAGGCTGACAGCCCCAGCCAGTCATTGGCTGAAGTAAGAATCAGCTACTGGCCCTTTGTAGAATATTATCAGTCTATTATGACTCAGTACATTCCAAATTCTTTTTCAGATATTTAATTCTTCTTTTTACTCCCCTCGCGCAAGCATTAAACCCTGATAGCACCATCTAATGGCTGCTACTGTTTACTACAAGGACTGGCTTAACCTCACATTGCTTAGTTTCACAGGCAGCCAAACCCAAGGGTTCCTGCCATTAGGTGAAGCTGGAATCCAACATAGTCCATTCAAAGTAATTTAGTCGAATATATATCCTAATGTATTGAGACTTCTTCCACCATGCTCTCTGTGTCTGTTCAGCAGCACTTCTCTGAGTAACTAGCTAGCTAGTTAGCAGCTGGCTATCACTTCACAGTAACATTTGCACTGTACATTTCAACCAGAAGAACACGTGTAATCGTGTAAGTGAGATTTCTCAGCGCGTTTTTTAGATGTATGGTATTTTCAATCTGTAATATAAAGCTGCTTTACTATGGCATAACTAATGGGTGACTGCTGAAAGAAAGAGGTTTTCACTAGAAAGGTAGTACCACACTGGATCTGTGTGCACTAAAACAAACTGTCTATATACTTTGTATTCTGGTTTTACTATTCAAAGTATAGTTGAGGAATTTCAGAATATTCATGACATTGGTCAGTCACATCTACTTGGTAAACTAAGTGAGAAGTTGACTTTGCTTGAAGCACCAGAGGAGAAAATAAAACATTTACTTGATGAATTAACCAGGGAGGATCTTCTGAAACTGTGCAATAATGGAGTTTTGAGTACTGCTCAGAGAGGAAAGACTGTTTTCAAGTCTGATTTCATTACACTGAACCTGTGCCTCTTTGCCTAGGGAATAGTGAGTCAGGAAAGGAGTGTTTTGCTCAGTATATCCCTATCAAGGAAACTATTAAAGCTCTGTTTGAATGTAAGTCAGTGATGGAACAGTATGAACAAGTGCATTCTCAAACAACTAAACCTGGCTTCTTCCAGGATGTAAAGGATGACACAAACCTTTCTGAAAATGTTTTATTTCAGACTGACCCATCAGCTCTGGGCTTAATTATTTATCAGGAGTCGATCCATTGGGCTCCGCAAAAAAAAAACACAAATTGCTTGCAGTGTATCTTGCCCTACCTGATATTTTGCCTCCCAACAGGTCAAATATAGTCCCCATGGAGCTTGTTCTTATATGTAATGAGCAACATTTTAAGTACTTTGGACAAGATCTTATTTTCAGACCATTGTTTGAAGACCTTAAAGATCTTGAAGACAATGGCATTGTCCTAAATGATGGCAAAATACTGAGAGCTGCCTTGCTTGTGGTTGTAGGTGATTACCTGGGATCCCATGCTGTTGGAGGTTTCATGGAGAACTTCAGCTGGAGCCGACATTTCTGCAGGTACTGCAATATAGATAGGAGCATATTCCAGTCCACGTCTCTAGAACTAGGGCATCTTATCAGAGCAATGTTCAGGAGCTCAAAGACAGTGGCAGTGATGTGTGTGGGATCAAATTGATTCTCCTTTCGATCAGTTGAAATACTTCCATGTATGCCAGCCTGGCTTGCCTCCATGCCTTGGCCATGACCTGTTTGAAGGCATTGTATTAGTTGATCTTCAGATGTACATTGATTACTTGGTAAAACAAGAGAAATGTTTTCCTTTTTTAGAGCTAAACTGCTGTGTGAAACAATTTCCATACGCAGGAACTGATGCTGCCAATAAACCAGCAGAGATTCACTCATGGAGTGAGAAACTTGGTGGTCAGGCCATTGAGAACTGCCATCTCTTGAGACTGCTGCATGTTATCATAGGTGACAGGATTAAGAACCCAACAGCAGAAGTGTGGCAACTTGTTTTGCTACTCGGACAAATTGTGGAGCTAATTTGTGCACCATCAGATCAGATTGCATTTCTTAAAGTACTCATTGATGAGCACATTCATTTTAGAATCGTGACATTCCCCTGTGATTCTCTTAAGCCAAAACATCATTATTTGTGCCATTACCCAGAGCTCATTACACAATTTTGACCTCTCACTCATTGAACTTTCAAGAACTTGTGTGCAACACTCGCCGGGAGACACCAGCTTTTTCAGGCATAATTAGGTGCTGGAAACTTATTTTAGCTGTGTGTTCAAGTTGACAAGGGCTCTGAATTCCATGCTAATGATTATAATGAAATGATCAGAAAATAGGTTGATTATTTAGATACTCAACCAGGAAACACTTTAGCAGTGACTGAGATCTCTCTGAAAGGAACCAAGTACAAAAAAGGCATGGTTGTACTGCTGGGTAATTATGATGAGGGTCTGCAGATTGGTAAAATAAAACTAATCCTTGTTCACCAAAATTCCAAAGTTTATTTTGTGTCTGAAAAACATCTTGCTTTGCCATTGGTGGGTGTGTACTGCATAACAGATACAATACAGGACCCAAGTATTGTGTGTGTACACCAAGAGGAGCTTTTGGATTATTATCCCCTTCAGGAGTACAAACTCTGTGGCTTGTTAGTAGTTGTGTTCTTTTCTGTCTTTCTAAGGCAATGCCTGATCTAGAAGAACTGAAAGGAGCTGTTTTCTCAATATTGCCTGGACTCCCTAAAGAAACGCTTAAAAAGTTGGTTGATGGACTTGTTGCTGTTGGTGTGGAGACCAAGGCAGATCTCCAGTTTGTGAAGGAAGACTTCCTGGAGCAGGAGCACCTCAGGCCAATCCAGTGCCGCAAGCTTTTAAATGTATGGAAATGCGAAGGTATTTGATATTTAAATGTAAAGGCAGGAAAAAAAAGTAGGAAAAAAGAAGAAAAAAAGAAACATCTCTGTACATACATGCACATATGGGTCTCCAATATGTCAATATGTTATCGTTGGCATGATAAATTATGTCAAAGTTGTTTTGTTCTGAGAATATCATGGATGTTGTCTGCACTGAACAAGTTCATATTTCATTGCAAAGAGAGCGTAATTAGTTCAGATAACTGGATTTAGTGCAGCACAACATCTGAAACTTTAAATTAGCTTGTTTTTCTATGTGGATTCCTAATGCTCTTTGGTGTGTACCAACTTACCAGAATTCAGAAAACCCCAAATATTGTGATATGTATCCTGAAAATTGCATGTGTAGGTAGTACAATGTCATTTTGTATTTTGCTCTTAGAACAAACAAGCTGCTCGACCCCCTACCACTCAGCACAACCAGCCCTCTCTAACATGTCAAGCCCAACATCTCTGAGTCTCTCCAGTTCCTCACCACACTCTCCATGTACTACATCTCCTTCTCCTGCTCTTCCTTCGGCAACTTGTGCATGGGCTGAAAGTTTTAAGGTGCATTGGGAAGCAATGCCTTCAGGTATTAGGTTGGACATTGCAAATAAAACAAAGGCCATCACTGGGTGATCAGAGGCAGCTGATAAGCATGGTTGTGGATGCAATGCAAAGGTATGAACCAAATCCATCAAGGACGCAGTGCCAGATTGTGGCAGTACCCAGAGAGCTTTAGTGAATGGTTGTAGGTAGCATGGCCTCTTGCTGTCTCAGCTAGAAACTAGCATGGAACATGTTACTCAAAACAAGACACCAGCTCATCGCAGGAAAACACGCCATCGACCTTCAGGTGGATCAGTAAATCAGTGCTCAGGAAGACCAGCTGATCAATATGGTTGTGTCTGTTGACAGCCAGAAGAGCCCCCTTTTGGGGAAAATGATGAAACCATAGAGGAAAAACATAAGCAGATGTCACAGCTTCATTCTACTGAGGGAATGACTGGGGCTGACAGGGCAGAGGTTTGTAAGTTGATGGAGGTCATGTACTACCGTCAGCGTCGTGACATTAATGCTGTTCCATACTTGTCTTTTTCCAGTTTGAAGATCTCAGATCTGGCCATACCTATTGTGTCTAAAGGGGCTCTCCACCCACTTCCAGTTGCTTACAGATATCCCTTTGCTCACAAGAATCATGGAGGGCTTTGAAGCGAAAGGAAGGAGGATTCTAAGATTCTTTGAAGAAAAGACAACAAACGATGAGGTTCGTGCCATTGTGTTAAAGTCCGGACAAGAAAGTTCTCTGGTCTCTTGCGTCCTGTTACTCTTGATGGCCCACTTTAAGGAGAAATTTGAATCTCTTCTTCTAGAAGCTGATATAAGTAATAAGATATATATATGAGCATCGTTAACTGTTAGTTGCTATTTATCATAATATTGAAATTTCAATTTGTTGCTGTTTGTTTGTGTATGTGTGTGGGTTTTTTGTGTTGTAGGTGGCAGCAACTGCAGCAGATGTCCAAAGAACAGTTGCATTACCAGATTCACCCAGGCTGATTATCCGAGGTAACTAAAGTCCCCATAATTTTATAGTCTGCTTGTATTTCATTTTCCCTTCAAAGTCTATAATGTGTGTCTCTCTTTATTCCTTAGAATTATATAGTCTATTTTGTTATTGTGCCTTTAACACTGGTATGTAAATGAGCTCTGTTCCAATTGGCTGTTTTTTATCATGCCTTTTTCAAAAAGCAATTTAGGCTAAAATGTTTCTTATAACTGCAGTGCAAACAGGCAGGGCTGAACTCCTGTAGTCTGGGTAGTTGTTTGTATATTAATGCATTGGTTTCCCCTCATGGAAACGTAAAATAAAAATAAAGTAAATTAAAATGGGGTGTTTTGCAGCTTAGTTTATGGATGGTGATAGGAGTGAACAATGTTTTCTGCCTCAAAATCTATTATTTATTGAAACAAAAGCAAATATTGTATTTCATGTAGTTGGTCTTTTAAAATCCCTTTACACATATATCCTTTCATTCTCTTGACCTGTTACTCTCTGTACCTTTATGTCTCTCCCCTTTTGGTTTAATTTCAAATTTGGCGCCTCAGTAGACAGCATTACTATAAATATATATATATATATATATATATATAACCTTGTATATAATTATAACCTTGTATAACCTGATAGTTTTGGAAATGTTAGTCCTGTCCAGTTAGGTAGATATCTTTACAATTGACGCATTTCTTTGAGTCTGTCACTGTCTTGTCTTTCTCCCAGTTTGTCTGTATATATTTGCCTTCAAATATCATAACATTGTTGTTGTTGTTGGTGGTTATAGCAACGTTGGTGTTGTTGTAGTACATAACAGAAATTTGTTTTCTTAAAGCTTTTGAATTAACCCAGAGAAGTGGATGCTGTCAGGGGAAGGCGAGATGTCCTGGGGTCAAGTTCAGACACAGTTGTTGAAGGCCTTGCTGCTTTATTTGCCATCTATTACACCTTCAACCTGGAATATCAGGAGGGAGCAGCATCTACGTTGGAATTCATTCAAAGGTAACAAAAATAGTTTAAGAGGTTTGTGGTGCAGCATTGGGGAAGAGCTTCACAACAGTCTGGGACAAGACACAAATTCAGAGCTTAAGTCTTATAGCAAGTTTTCCTGACCATTAATATTCATATGTAAGTACAAAATGGCACAAACCAGAAGTAAAATAATCCAATCCGCCCAAGACTGTGCACAGCCAAACACTTCCATATGTCCTTGAATATCACACTATGCTCTGGGGCTATGTTCATAGTAAATGGTTCATATTAATTGGTACAATGATGTTTTCTATAAATGGGACACAGATCTGACTTTGTCCAATCAGATCAGATCAGATTCACTTTCATATTTGTCTTTTTTCTTAGATAAAATGATCATTTTAGACCAAATGATCTTTATGATGAAGGCTTGTGTTGGTAGTTTGTTCATTGGTTGTTGTTCTTGACATTATTGATTAAGATGTGCAGGTTTATTCATGAATGTAAATGTTTGTGTATGAGTCATACAAATGTAAAATTTAAACCAGAAAGATGAGACCAGAGCAAAAAGTCATACTTGAGCAATAATACTTTTAATTTTATCACAGCCCAATACCTGACCTGTTGAGTTTTCCAATTAATTAATCAATGTTAGATGTTCATCATCCTTAAACACATTTTGTATAACTTAATAGCAGGATTAAATGTAAAGTTAGAGCGAGAGAAATGCTAAACTGCCACTTTTTCTCTTTAATGAATCCATATTTTACGTTACTGAAAGATTTGGTTTATTTTTCAGAGGAATCATGGGTATTAACCCAGGAACTGGATCAAAGGTTGGTGCTGGAAAGTGGGAAAAGAAACAATCTGGAATGAAGTTCTGGAAAAAGTTTGTGCTATTGGTCAGTGTTTTTTTTAAATAATTTTACAGTTCATGTAGCTTAGTATTGTTTTTTGTTTTAAACACTATGTCTGTCTGCACTCTACTCAGAAAAGTGATATGTTTTGGTATTTTTGCAGAACATACAGCAAGTTTGACCTTTCTTTGAGTTCTCTTGATACTTCAAGAAGTTGAACAGTGTACTTGGTTTGAAAGAAGACTTTGTACTTTTCTTGTAGAAAACTGAATATTTGTGTGTTGCAGCGGGTATCTCTGCCATGCAAATTTAATTTGCTTGTATTTGTAAAATTGTGCTTTTGCAGTAAATTCAGCAAAATCAAAACTTTGTGTGTAGTAGGAATCATTTGGTTGGTATTAGGGGTTTGTAGTTTCATACTTCATTTAATTTGATTTCACACATGAAATTAAATAATTTCTGGTTTTACTGTAATTATACATTCCCTGTGCTCTTTAGCTATAAACATATTAACTTCATTGTAAATATACTAGAACCTACTGCTTTTTGTTTTACAATTATTACTGGAATTGCCACAGTTACAGTAAAATAATTATACTGTTAATTTACAGTATCTTACTGGCAATTTTAGTTGCCAGTAACTTGGTGTAAATTTAAAGTTTTTAATTAGCTGTATATATACAGAATCAAACTGTATATTTTACAGTTATTATTGGGAATTTATGTTCTGTAATATTACAGAAAATATTATACAGTTTCATATTGTAAATTTACAGTACTTTACTGGCAACTAAAATTGCCAGTAATTTACTGTAAATTTTACAGTAATTTTTTTACACTGTGAGATAACCCTGCTTTAACACTACACATTGAGTGACCATGGTTATAATTCTATTTAACAAACTTAATGGTACGAAACAGCCCTACAGCAAAAGGGACTTTTATTTTGAAAAGTAGTCTGAGGAATCTGTACTAAGGGTGTGAAAGAGAAAAGGGGCATGTTATCTCCTTCAAATTAGCATGACGAGTTCTGACTAGTAAGAAGTCAGTTTTAGATATCTGAATCTGAATATATAACTAGTCATAACACCAATTTGATGTATCTAGTGTTAGCACAGTGGTGGTCTAGTGAGCTAAGTGTAGCGCTAGGGTGACATCAAGAGTCTATTACCCCGTTCATGCCCCATGCTTCCTTCAGCAAGTGACCCCTGGTGTTATGTTCAGTATGTATGATGTGAATATGAAGTTAAAGAGTGGAAGGGAAGTCAAGAATGAAAGAAATGGAATTGGACACTGCGCTGTATCATGGTGGTTGTTTGCCACCTTGCAAGGCAGCTTACTAATACTAACATGTAGTTCTAAGAAAGAAGTGATATTAGTGTCACTATTCTCAATTATAGCATAAACTCTCTGTTGATTTAACAAAGTTAAACTTATTAATTGTGTTGAGTGCAATATGCCTCAGGACTCAATACAAACTATGAATTAACAAACAAATGTACCAGAAATAAACCATGATGTTAGTATCAGCATTTTTTGCCATTTTTATTTGTGCATTTAATAAAAACATCAGTTTTTTGTCTGTTCTTTGTTCTGGTTTCGATCTTCTTTGTCCCTGACTACCCCTTTTGCTATTCCTTTACTGGCTTTGTCTACTGTTACTCTCTGGCTTTCAACCTCCATTTTTGTTCATTGATTCTTCCTCTCACCTAGCCCTTCTAACTTGGTTACCCTTGCTGCTTGTTTATCCTGGTTCTGACCTTTGCCTGTCCCTGACTTTGTTTTTTGCCTTGCCCTTCATGTTGATTCGTGTGTTGCTGCTTTGTTGGACTCCTCGATTGTGTAATAAAACCAAATCGACTTTTAGCTCTGCTAAAGTTCTGCTCCAAGTTCTTTGTTTCTGACACCAAGCTTATACAAACTTGTTTCTGTGAATAGCATGGGTATTACTGTTTCACAATTCTTGTTTTGTGATTTAAGTCTGAAAATATGAGTGGCTGAAAATATGAGTAAGTGGCTGCTATGGTATCCCAGGTGGTTGCTATGGTGTTGCTAGGTGGTTACTATGGTGTTGCTAGGTTTGTTGCTAAGGTGTTGTTAGGCGGTTGCTATGGTATCCCAGGAGGTTGCTATGGTGTTGCTAGGCGGTTGCCAAGGTGTTGCTAGGCGGTTGCTATTGTANAGGCGGTTGCTATTGTATCCCAGGTGGTTGCTATGGTGTTGCTAGGCAGTTGCCAAGGTGTTGCTAGGCGGTTGCTATTGTATCCCAGGTGGTTGCTATGGCGTTGGAACTATGGCAATCGTTGCTATGGCAATCCGGAGTTGGAACGGAATCCATATCTCGAAAACTGCGGGATGAGTTATGCAGTGCCTCTCCACATTTCTATTAAGTTTAGCACTGTTTGTTAGCAGATTGTCTTAAACTGCAAGTTTCACAGTGAACAACTTTAATGTGCTTTGTGTTGAGATCGAAAACCAGTAGCTGTAACGTTGCTAGCAGGCCTGGAGTAAATCAATTATGTGAAATTAAATGAATTGGCAATATCAAGCCGGATCAGGTCAGTTCAAGACAGAAGTATTATAGCAAACTAAAGCTATTATGCATACTGCAAAACAGAGTAAAAAATGAGTTTTGTTTTTTGCAGTGTGATGAGGAGAGTTTAGAACCGGATGCCTTTTGTTCTTTCCTGTTTTTAACAATGTTGAAGCAGAGAGTGTTATCAAATACTCTAAATAAAAAATACTGGAACCAATGTAACATTATATACTGTAAAATAAGTGTTTTATTATTATCGCACCATTTGATGCAGCATCTGTTTAAGAGATTTGTGTGTATTTATCTTTTATTATTAGAACATTATTGTGTTAGTTTAGTAGTTGTAGCATGTTTTATTACAGGCATATAGCTAACGTTAACGTTTTATTATTATTATTATTATTATTATTATTATTATTATGCTGTAGTTGCTGTTGTGTTTATTCATTTTCAGATTGTGACTGTTTTTGTTTATTGGAAGTAAATAACTCAGATACACAGAAATATATTGGAGCATCTGCTGTTCTTTATTGATATTGTGGTGTACTGATGTTTTCTAAGCATGCTCTTTTTGTTCATTTGAGGCTTTGAGGTGGTTTATTCTCTGCAGCAGCAGAACAGCCTCCTCCAGAAGCTTCTCTTCTTGGAGCTTTGATGTGCCTTCTCCCTTTTCTTCTCCGCCTTCTCTCTCATTTTCTGTTCTTTCTCTATCTCCTTCTGGATCTTCTCCCACTCTTTCTTCTCTTTCGTGGTTCCTTTCCTTTTCCACCACTTCCGCCTCTTTCCATGTTCCAGCACAGCCATGACAGGAACTTCCGGGAGGATCGGGTCCTTCTCCATCACCGTTCTATACAAGAGCTTATACATATGAAGCTTCTTGCTCCGCAGCTGTTCATCCTTGCGCCGCAGAATCGCCTTGCACTCGGCGATCGCTCGCGCGTCTTCGGAGAGGACCTTCTGCCTCCCGGGCCATTCTTTCCATCTCCTTCTTTTCTTCCTTCCACCACACTCTCTCTGATTCCAGCACATCGTCTTTCTCCACAAGAAGATGTTCCAGCTGCTGGCTCTCATTTTGGAGCTTCCACAGACGCTCCACCAGCTCCGTGTTCTCCTCTGGAGTACTTTCCTCCGCGTTGTTCTTTTCTGCCTCCTCTAGGACTTCGTTCAACTCCGCGTTCCTTTCCTCGAGGGTGTCCACCTGCTTTCTAATACAGGCCACCTCTCGTTTAACCTGACGCATCCAGCGGACCATCTCCTGCGCTACGCCAGCCTCCAGGCTCGCGCTGGTGTTGTTGTTTTTCCTGCACTCCATCAACCACGAAGCGTGCAGATTCTCCATATATTCATGGAGCGTCATAAGTGCCTCTTGGGCTTGGCTCCATAAACTTTCCACCTCCTGGTTTTCGTCCATCCCCAGAGAAGACATCTCCTCCTTCAGACGTCCGAAAATGTCACAAAACTCCTGGAAGTCGTTGCCCTCCAGCAGTTCCATTCTATTAACTCCTCTATACAGAGAATCACAGAACTCAACTGTACTACAGCAAGTACAAAGAAATTAAGTTTTGATCACGTACGGTTTCTATATATAGACCTATCTAACCCCTGACCATCGCATTCGCCTGTTGTGATGTAATCGTCTACAATATATAGAACTTTCTAATCCATGACGTCACAGTTGCCTGGATCCACTTGTGGCACTTTTTCAGTCAGCTTCATGAGCACTTCTTGACTCTCTTTCTTTGTCAAATAGCCCTTACATTGGCTCGAGTTGTGTTTGGGGTCATTGTCCTCTTGAAAAACAAATGATTGTCCCACCTAGCACACACCAGATGGAATGGCATGTTGCTGCTGAATACTGTGGTAGCCATGCTGGTTAGGTGTGCCTTAAATTTAGAATAACTCACCAACAGTGTCACCGGCAAAGCATCCCTACACCATCAAACCTCCTCTTCCATGCTTCATGATGCGAAACGCACATGTTGAATTCATCTGCTCACCTTTTCTGGGTCTTACAAAGACGCGGCGAGTGGAAGCAAAAATCTCTGATTTTGACACATCAGACCAAAGTACACATTTCCACTGGTCTAATCTCCATTTCTTGTGTTTCTTGTTCAAAGAAAGTCTCTTCTTCTTGTTCATCCTTAGTAGTGGCTTCTTTGCAGCAATTTGAGCATAAAGGCCTGATTCACACAGTCTCATCTGAACAATTGATGGTGAGATGTGTCTGCTACAAACATGTGGGCTCTAATCTGAGGTGTTGTTAATTTGAGGTTTCTGATGCTGGTAATAAACTTGTGCTCTTAAGCAGAGGTAACTCCTGGTCTTTCTTTCCTGGGGTGGTCATCATGAGATCAGTTTCATTATAGCATTTGATGGTTTTCGCGACTGCACTTGAGGATACATCCAAAGTTCTTGCAATTTTCCGGATTGGCTGACCTTCTTGTCTTAAAGTAATGATGGGCTGTCGTTTCTCTAAACTGTGTACCAACCCTACCTCTGCACAACACACCTGATGGTCTCAAACACATTAAGAATGTAATGGGTAGCTGCCAGTGGCTCAGGGCTCCTGAACACCACTCAGGGGCTCTGCCGGGCAAGCTACCGGTTGGAAATTGGGGGAGGCCCCAAATGCAAAGCAGTCAAAACGTGAAAAAGGGAGTGGATAAAATATGTCAATAAACAAACCTCACCAGAGGTGAGGTTTGAACCCAGGCCACGACATTGAAAGGCAGACAGCTTACTGCTGCACCACCAGGGCACTACAGGTAATGTGTAAACAGAAGGTGAATCTAATGAGTGGACACTAAATATAGGTGGGGAAAAAAAAGGTACTTCACAAACCCACCCGAATTCGGGAAAAGTTTGAGCTGGAAAAAGGAGAACAAAGGATGCCAGGGGAGACTGGCTACCTCCTAACCCGACTGAGGTGTATATCTAGTAAACTCCCAACAAAAGACAATCCCAAGTCAGGGATGGAAACACTACTTAAATAAATAAACAAAACAAAGGAGGGGACAGCAGTTCACCCCTTTAGCTTGAAGGAACTCTCCACTATCCAGTAGGAGAGAACCAGAAAAATGAAAAGGGGGGGGGGGGGGGGGTGAGAAAACCCTTAACCCCTCTAAGGAGTGTGCACAGAGATGAGGGGGAGGATGAGACCTCACAGCCCTCAACAGAAAGGAGAAGAAAGGGTTTTTTTTCTTTCTTTAAGAAAGGGGGAAGCACCAACACTCTCAGCCTTCCAAAGAGAAGGAAAAGGATGAGAGCTAGGGAGGAATGAGGGTGAGCTCAAAAACTCTTAACCCTCTACCATACCGGCCAGGACCTTACAAACACGTGGTGTAGCAAAGAACCAGCAACCCAGACTGCTTCCTGAGAGGTATATATAGCCCATTCCCAGGTGCAGGGTGTTAGGACTGATTGCTGGTTCGCCGCTGTCCCCTAGTGGCCGGGGTAAGGCTGGCACCCATGCCAGTCCTTACAAAGAAAGTAAGAAGTTGAACAAATTAACTCTTGACAAGGCACACCTGTTAATTCAAAACCATTCCAGGTGACTCCCTCATGAAGCTGACTAAAATAATGTCAAGAATGTGCAAAGCTGCCATCAAAGGAAAGGTGGCTACTTTGAAGAATGTAAAATATACTACATATATCTTTACTACATAATTCCGTCTGTGTCCCTTCGTAGTTCAACAGTAAAACAAAACTAACATTCCAGCACAGCCGTGACAGGAACTTCAGGGAGGATCGGGTCCTTCTCCATCACCGTTCTCTCCAAGAGCTTATACATATGAAGCTTCTCGCTCTGCA
Organism: Semaprochilodus insignis; assembly: GCA_034552555.1. NCBI lineage: Eukaryota > Metazoa > Chordata > Actinopteri > Characiformes > Prochilodontidae > Semaprochilodus > Semaprochilodus insignis. Next base: position 28,000,811 of record CM067488.1, read on the forward strand.
GCTCTTCCTCCTTGCACCGCAGAACTGCCTTGTACTCTGCCATTCTTTCCATCTCTTTCCATGTTTTCTTCCTTCCACCACTGTCTCTGTTTCCAGCACACTGTCTTTCTTCACAAGAAGATGTTCAGGTATGGTCACAAGGTCTTTGCTGAACTGTTTATTGTTTCCCCAGCTGTCTGTCACCTCTACATCCATTGAGAGCCCAGATGTCCAGTCTTGAGTGTGTATGTAAATGCACTAAAAACAAGAAATGTGGACAGAGGTTTAACAACAGGAACTCTCCTCTCAACGTGCATTTAATGAATGAATAAAAGAAACAAATCAGCAGCACCTCACTGCTTGTCCCACCTGCATGAAGTCATCCACAAACATTAAAATACATTCTATAAATTTATAAAAGACATTCACTTAGCTAGGTATTCCATGTTCCCCCCTCAATGCCAACGTCAACAGACAAACCGTGATCCCCAAGTACAAAGGCCCATACAACACGAACAGAGTATCCAAATGTAATCCAAAATGGCGGCCAGGTAGCCCCAGTGCCAACAACCAACCACCTAGCTAGCACATGTCCAAACATGCAAAAACCAGAAAAATTCCTCCACCAAACATCAGCCCCCTCGACACACATATGCGCCAACACTACATATAACACAGTTCAAACAACGAAATGAACTCTCAAACAAGCATCTCTCACCTAAAAAGCAAGAAATGCGGAGGTTTAACAACAGGAACTCTCCTCTCAACGTGCATTTAATGAATGAAGAGGAAGAGAGTCGGTTGCTCCACCTATTGCCCTCTACTCCCTGTACTGGCGCATTCAGGTATTGCTGCTCAGAAAATTACTGGTGTCGTTCTGTAGCAAATTCACAGGTTTCAGCAACGTTATATCTCCATTAATTCTAATCCTTTACATAGATTTTTTCTTACATGTATTCCTCCGGAATATTCTCACCTAGCCGAGGTTTTTTAAAAAGGCCAATGGCTCTAAATTGCCACCCCAATTTAGTTTGACTGTGCAACCGATCTAATTGAGAACCATGTACCTCCAAAATCTAGGGTTAGGGTTAGGTGAGTAAGTGGAAGACAAAGCCATGGAGGAATACATACAGGAGGCTCTCGCCCAGGGTTATATACGCTCTTCCACGGCCCCTGTGGCTGACAGGTTCTTTTTTGTTAAAAAGAAGGATGGCGATGACAGGCCCTGTATCGATTATCGTGGCTTAAATTCCATCACTAAGCCCTATCCTTGCCCATTACCGTTAGTTCCAGTCACGCTTGATTAGACCTCCGTAGTGCTTACTGTTGTGTTATGAAGGCTACAGTAAACAGACGCGACCAGCCGAATTGAGGGACAACTCAAGACTCACTTTATTGAACAACCACACCCCAGTACAGCAGCAGAACTCCCCCTACTGGTTGCTTAGTATTCTGCAGCTCAACAGCATTAAACATATCTAAACATATGCTGATAGTACACTTACCATCTGTACCTCTACCACCAAACTGCCTTCCTCACCACCAGGGGGCACTATGAATATTTGGTGAAATATGAATATGAATATGAATATGTTATGGTCAATATGTTATCTCGTATATCGATGACATTGATTTACTCGCCTGATTTATCTACTCATATTCAGCACGTCCGTAGGGTTCTCTCTCGTCTCCTAGAGAATCGTCTGTTTGTTAAAGGAGAAAAATGTGAATTTCATTTGGGTTCGACCTAATTTTTAGGTTATATTATTATTCCTGAAGGTGTCGTAATGGACGATAGTAAAGTAGAGGCCTGTTAACTCGCCTGTCCCCAATTCTGTATGAGACCTACAAAGGTTTTGCCACTCTCATGCCTCCGGGTTACCCTGACACCGTCATCTTTCGAACTCCATTTCCAAGAGTGCACTACCCGATGATGTCACTTTCACATGTCCCCAGTCACCCAATCACACCCTGTTCTCTCACTCTGCCTCTCCTGAGTACTGATTACACATTCCCCTTGCTGCATTTAAATCCCTCACAAACACACACTCATTGCGAAGTTTTGCCAAACCCTGTTTGCATCACTGAGCGTTTCTCTCTTGCCTGTCTTAATGTTATCTCTGGTTCTGACCTCCTTTGACTCTGACTCTCTCTCTCTCTTTGATCTTCCCCTTTTTTGGTTGCCTGTATCATGTATCTTGATGGTTGCTTGCCACCTTGCAAGGCAGCTTACTAATATAGAAGTGTCACGATTCTTAATTCTAGCATGAACTCTCTGTTGATTTAACAAAGTTAAACGTATTAACTGTGGTAAGTGCAATATGCCTCAGGACTCAGGATTTTGCCATTTTATTTGTGCATTTAAAAAACAAACAGCAGTTTATTATCTGTTACTGAAGTGATTGATAACTAGCGTAGTCACTATCCTAAAACAATCCAAGCTTATACAAACTTGTTTCTGTGAATAGCACAGGTATTACTGTTTCACAAGTCTTGTTCTGTGATTGAAGTTCTAAAATGAAAGTTTAGAATGGTTAAACTGAGGCTGACATCAGTTTCATGCGCAGTAGCATTAGCTTACATGTAGCAGTATTTATATTTCACTGCTTTAATGACCTTGTGAGGAAGGTAGAAAGGAGAAAAATGTAGACATGAACAAAACGTATTGGATTTTGAACATATTTATTCAGCACGGAATGTGATTTAGGTCATGTTTTGAAAACCCAAGACCCATAATGATCCCAGCTTTGCCTGCATAGCAAGTGGAAACCCAGTTTTAGTGAAATCTCCCTGAATGACATTCTTCTCAGTGGGCCAGATATGAACAACACGTCGCCAGGTGTACCTCTTTGCTTCCAAAAAGAACCTGTGGGCGTAATGGCAGATGTTCTACTGTTTCATTGTCTGCAAAGACCACTGTGACTTCCTCAGGTTTCTGTGGTTCAAAGACAATGATCCTGAGAAGCAGACTGTAGAGTACCGCATGAAAGTACATGTGTTCGGGAACACCCCTTCACATGCAGCGTCCATATATGCCTTAAGGAGAGCTGCTCTATAGGGAGAGAAGGAACATGGCACAGAGGCTAAGCAATTCATCCTGAAGAATTTCTATGTAGACGATGGACTCGCCTCGTTTCCTTCTGCTGGCGAAGCTGTCTCTGTTCTGTTCTCAAAAGAGATGTTAGCAGAGTCAGAGATTCGACTGCACAGAATAGCCTCCATCACTCATGTTGTGATGGAAGCATTTCCTCCCGAAGACAGATCTAAAGATCTGAAAGACCTACAGTTAGGAGGTCTGTTTATGGACGCCATTAGCCCATCAGCTTTCAGTAGGCATTTGACAGGCTTTACTTTAACCAATCGTCATGAAACTTGAATGGTATGTCTTTAGGCATACTTTCTAACAACCAGTGAAGTTTTGAAGTTTCATACAATTTTTTTACAAGTGCATTAAAAAAAGTACACATTTTGTGCCATCTTTAACTGTTTGCGAACTGCACTTTTCAAACTAGTCTTAGTTTTGATCCTAACTATTCAAAATTGGTCTATAAAATTTTGGTACAAATTTTGATGCAGATTGACCTTTAAGCATTTACAAACGCTTTAAATCTTATTTAAAAAGCTTATTACTATGTTATTACACAATTTCTAGATGAACTTCGGGTGCCATTTGATTCAGCTCTCAGTCCTGAACAACTTTGTAATTACATGTTGTATCAAAAAATGGACTACTCCTCTGCTATTTTGATCTATTCATTTAAACACTACAGCTTATAAAACCAAGGTCGAAAGGTCAGTCTCAATAAAACATGGTACACGTGTCTGTCTAAGGCCCCTGATCAATAATCTAAACACTTCAATCCTTTCTGACATAATCCAGCAGCATTAACTTCACTTCTCTTTGTCACAGTTGCTCTTATGTGTGCACTGGGCCTAACAGTGGCATGCATATCAAAGCGTTATAATTTGAGAACAAAACAACACTGCATGTTGTTTCAGAAACAACTGAACTGTTTCTCATATAATAGCATGTATATATATATATATATATATATATATATATATATATATATATATATATATAAATGTCTCTTTAAAAAAAATCTGTTACACTTTAATCCATGCTGTAAATTCCTGTACACATAAGCCTCAGTCTATATAATGTTAAAAGAGCACTGCTCATTATTAATGGCAAGTGATCAATCATCGAAATACGTGGATCCTTTCTGACATAGTCTAAGGCCTTTATTCTCACTGCTGTGTGCCGCAATGGCCCCTTATGCTATGAGGGCCTGTATACATAAGCCTCAGCCTATATAATGTTCAAAGCCGACTGCTCATTATTTATGGCAAATGAAGGACTTTTGATAAACTCCCACTGTCTGTCTGTAAACAAGGTCCAAACTGCTTTAAGCCTTGTGAGACCTCACTGGTCCAAGCGGCCTCACTGGTCCAAACGGCCTCACTAGACTTTTACGCTTGTGCCTATGTTTATTATTATTATTATCATTGTTGTTTTATGTTGTTGTTGTTATTGTTCTCCCATTCTTTCTTCTCTTTCATGGTTCCTTTCCTTTTCCACCACTTCTGCCTCTTTCCATGTTCCAGCACAGCCGTGACAGGAACTTCCGGGAGGATCGGGTCCTTCTCCATCACCGTTCTCTCCAAGAGCTTATACATATGAAGCTTCTCGCTCCGCAGCTCTTCCTCCTTGCGCCGCAGAACTGCCTTGTACACGGCGATCGCTCGCGCGTCTTCGGAGAGGACCTTCTCTGCCTCCCGGGCCATTCTTTCCATCTCCTTCTTTTCTTCCTTCCACCACACTCTCTCTGATTCCAGCACATCGTCTTTCTCCACAAGAAGATGCTCCAGCTGCTGGCTCTCATTTTGGAGCTTCCACAGACGCTCCACCAGGTCCGTGTTCTCCTCTGGAGTTCTTTCCTCCGCGTTGTTCTTTTCCGCCTCCTCTAAGACTTCGTTGAACTCTGCGTTCCTTTCTTCCAGGGTGTTCACCTGCTTTCTAATACAGGCCACCTCTCGTTTAACCTGACGCATCCAGTGGACCATCTCCCGCGCTACACTGGCCTCCAGGCTTGCGCTGGTGTTGTTGTTTTTCCTGCACTCCATCAACCACGAAGCGTGCAGGTTCTCCATATATTCATGGAGCGTCGCAAGGGCCTCTTGGGCTTGGCTCCATAAACTTTCCACCTCCTGGTTTTCGTCCATCTCCTCCTTCAGACGTCCGAAAACGTCACAAAACTCCTGGAAGTCGTTGTTCTCCAGCAGTTCCATTCTTTTAACTCCTCTATACAGAGAATCACAGAAGACAGCTGTACTACAGCAGGTACAAAGAAATGAAGTTTTGATCGTACGGCCTCTATATATAGACCTTTCTAACCCCTGACGTCGCATTCGCCCGTCGTGATGTCATCCTCTAGAATATATAGAACTTTCGGTAACACTTTATTTTGATGGTCCCCCTGGAGATATTCATCACACTATCAGGAGGCTGTTAACAGCACATCTGTTTACTAGCAATAAGACAGTATCTGTAGAGTGTTAACTTACCATCAACAAAAACATTAACAGATCATTGGTTTACATTATGCAAACATTTTCTTTGGCTCTTGATTATGGTCTACAGATATATATTTACAGACATTCAACACACCCTTAATAAACTATTAACAGATCATATTGTGGCCTATTTGTTTATCATTACTAGAGTATCAT
>CM067488.1:28007022-28029315 GCA_034552555.1 Semaprochilodus insignis
GTAGCGGCTCCTCTTACCTCTCTGCTTAAGGGTAACGCCAAACGGCTGCTTTGGAACTCCCAAGCAGAGACCGCTTCTGAGGAGCTCAAACAGAGGTTCACCACTGCCCCGCTACTCAAACATCCTGACCCCACTAAGCCGTTTGTGGTGGAGGTGGATGCTTCAAATGTTGGAATAGGCGCTGTCTTATCCCAGCACAGTGGTGAACCCCTGAAGTTGCGGCCGGTGGCTTGTTTCTCCCACAAACTATCCCCGGCAGAGGCCAATTATGGAATTGGGGATAAGGAGCTTCTGGCCATTAAACTCGCTTTCGAGGAATGGTGGCATTGGCTGGAGGGTGCTCAACATCCGTTCCTAGTCATTACTGATCATAAAAACCTGGAGTACCTCCAGTCAGCCAAAAGGCTGAATTCGCGCCAGGCCCGCTGGTCCCTTTTCTTCTCACGTTTCGATTTTAAAATCACTTATCGTCCCGGTAACCGCAATACCAAGGCCGACGCGTTGTCTCGCGTTTACGAGGGTGAACCCAATGAGCCCTCGGTCCCCAAGCCCATCTTGGAACCCGGAGTAGTTTTATCCCCCATTAGATGGGAGATCGACAATGAGATTGACCGATGTAATGCTACTGATCCTGTTCCGGAGTCCTGCCCCGCGGATTGGTTATATGTTCCTGTTCAATTCCGTGACCGTCTTATCACTTGGGCCCATACGTCTCTCACCTCTGGCCATCCCGGAGAGACTCGAACCTTTCGTCTTCTCTCCGGGAGATACTGGTGGGAGACTATGAGCGCCGACATACACTGTTTTGTTTCCTCGTGCACTCTCTGCTCCCAGTGTAAGACCCTACGTGCTCTCCCAGCAAGTAAATTAATGCCCTTACCGGTCCTGTCACATCCCTGGTCCCACCTCGCGGTGGATTTCGTCACCGACCTTCCCAATTCTGAAGGCAATACTGTCATTTTAACGGTTATCGATCGGTTCTCACGTGGGGTCCGGTTCATTCCATTTCCCTCCTTACCGACCGCCTTCCAAACCGCTGAGTGTCTTTTCAATTATGTATTTCGGCTGTTTGGGATACCTGAGGATATTGTGTCTGATCGAAAACGTCCTGCGGAGACACAAACATCATGCTGACAGGCGGCGAGGCGACACCCCTTCTTACAACCCCGGTGACCGAGTGTGGCTATCGACCAGGGACTTCAGGTCTACCGAGGGAAGTAGAAAGCTGATGCCCAAATATGTCGGGCCCTTTAAAATATTGAGCAGGGTAAATGAAGTCACTTATAAGTTGGATCTGCTGTCTCATTACAGGATGTGTCCCTCATTTCACGTCTCTCTGTTGAAACCTGTTGTCCCTGGCCCACTGGATGAGGTACTTCCGGAGACCACGCCCCCTCCTCCAGTCGCGGTGGATGGATCTCCCGTGTACACTGTTTGCTGGCTGTTGGACTCCAGAAGGAGAGGAGGGGCCCTCCAGTACCTGGTGGACTGGGAGGGTTTTGGACCTGAGAAGCAGTGTTGGGTGCCGGCAGCTGATGTGCTGGATCCTGCCCTCATAGAGGAGTTCCACCGCTGTCACCCTTCCCGTCCTGCTCCTAGGCCCAGAGGCCGTCCTGCGGGCACATCTGCCAACCCGTCTGCGGGTGGTGGGCGTGGTCGGCCCAGGAGATTGTCCCTGAGCCCGTCGGCTAGCCGCCGGCGTGGTCGTCCCAGGCGGTCTTCTCTGAACCCGTCCTCAGGTCCCCAGGGGGGCGGTTCCGCGACGAGGGCCCCCGTCCCGTGCCGCGGCAGGTCCGGGAGTGCTCCTTCTGGTTCTTCTGGTGGAGTGGGGGGTGGTCGCCGTGGTCGTCCTCGTTCCCTTTCCCTCTCGGACTCCTTGGGGGGGGTGATGTCACGCCTCCGGGCTCTCCCGGCTCCCTCGCTCTTCCGGACTCAACCTCCCATGGGGCTTCGCTCAATGACGTCACACGCACATGTCCCCAAGCGTCCAATCACATCCGTTCAACGTCACCTGAGTTTTAGGCACTTCCTTTATAAGCCCCTCCATACTGCTACCTTATTGCAAGGTTTTGCCCTAACGTCTGTTAAAGCAATTCTGAGCGTTCTACTTTCTATCTGACTCCTGGTTCTGACTCCTGTTTCGACCTCTGCCTGTTTCTGACTTTGTTCTCGCCTCTCCCTGTATGTTGTCTTGTGTTTTGCTGTCTGTATCGACCGTCCGATTGTTAAATAAAACCAACTTGCTGTTTAGCTCTGCTCATGCCGGTCCCAGTTCTTTGTTCCTGACAAGCTGTAACAAACACAAAGATAAAACACTGAACGGTTAACATTTTATTATTAGTATTACTATTAATAAGAAGAAGAATAATAACAACAATAATAATAATGTTGTTTTGTTGTTGTTATTATTATTATTATTGTTGTTGCTGTTGATTTTTGTTATTATGCTGTAGTTGTGTTAATTCATATTCAGATTGTGACTGTTGTGTTTATTGGTAGTAAATAACTCACATACAAAGAAATATATTGGAGCATCTGCTGTTCTTTATTGATATTGTGCTGTACTGATGTTTTCTAAGCATGCTCTTTTTGTTCATCTGAAGCTTTGAAGTCGTTTATTCTCTGCAGCAGCAGAACAGCCTCCTCCAGAAGCTTCTCTTCTTGGAGCTTTGATGGGATTCTTCTCCTTCTCTCTCATTTTCTGTTCTTTCTCTATCTCCTTCTGGATCTTCTCCCATTCTTTCTTCTCTTTCCTGGTTCCTTTTCTTTTCCACCACTTCTGCCTCTTCCCATGTTCCAGCACAGCCGTGACAGGAACTTCGGGGAGGATCGGGTCCTTCTCCATCACCGTTCTCTCCAAGAGCTTATACATATGAAGCTTCTCGCTAACTGTTTCATTGTTTCCCCAGCTGTCTGTCACCTCTACATCCATTGAGAGCCCAGCTGTCCAGTCTCCTGTGTGTATTCCTCCAGAATATTCTCACCTAGCCAAGGTTTTTTAAAAAGGCCAATGGCACTAAATTGCCACCCCAGTTTATTTTGACTGTGCAACCGATCTAATCGAGAACCAAGTACCTCCAAAATCTAGGGTTAGGGTTAGGGGAGTAAGTGGACAAGAAAGCCATGGAGGAATACATACAGGAGGCTCTCGCCCAGGATTACATATGCCCTTCCACGCCCCCTGTGGCTGCCGGGTTCTTTTTTGTTAAAAAGAAGGATAGTGGTGACAGGCCCTGTATCGATTATCGTGGCTTAAATTCCATCACTAAGCCCTATCCTTACCCATTACTGTTAGTCCCAGTCATGCTTGAGCAACTCAGAGGTGCCTCCGTATTCACGAAATTAGACCTGTGTAGCGCTTACCATCTCTGCCTCTACCACCAAACTACCTTCCTCACCACTAGGGGGCACTATGAATATTTGGTGAAATATGAATATGAATTATTTATATGAATATTTCCGTTTTCCAATCTTTCATCAGTGATGTCCTCTGTTTTGAATATTCGTCAACAGTATGGCTGGCATAAGCCAATTAAGGACTAGTGGGTGGAGCTCATTTCACAAAAATGCTTATAAATCTGGAAAGCTGAGGTCAGTTCTCACCTAACTTGTGAGGCTTATTAGCTATTTGACTCTGGGGAATGCCACCTAGTTTGGTGTCATTTAGTCAATAGTCAATAACAGACAACATATTGTTTCTCAGCTACTGTACATCAAATCGAACTGAAACCTTGCATGCTGCATCTTTGAGGTACTCTATAAAGGATACATTAAGGACAACTTCATAATTGAAAAAAATATGCCCGTAATTAGCCAATTAGTGTTAAATTTGGTTTTGCCTGGCTTAACATTGGCCAATCATCATGAAACTTAAATGGTATGTACATGTAAGCATTCTGTAATAGCCTATAAAATAAACGAGTTTATGTCCAAATACTTTTGGTGTGTGGCAAGAAAGTTGGCTTCAGATCATGCACTGCACTGAGCCTGACAACTTTCCCAATACAAGTCTGTTAGAAATCTTTTTAGTTTGGCTACAATCATACAAAGTTTAATCAAGCCAATTAACAAACTAGTCCCTGAGTTTTCATGATATCATCTCAAAACTGGTCTAGAATGAATCTGTGGAGTCTGAAAGTAAATAATTATATTTAAAACATTGACATTATTGCACATCGTGCCTGCAGTACATAAATCAGTAAGTGCTTCATGGCTTTTCTGACACAAGTGGCTATAATTATATCAAGGGTTGCCCACTTGTGATCAAACTTGAGGTAAATGAGGTCTAAAAATATGCATAGACAGATAATCCGAGCATAACTGCACATTTTGGCTTGAATACATCTCAGTGGGCCTCTACAGATCAGTGTTTTGTGTCTGTGTGTTCTTTAGATTCTTTTTTAACACTTTTTTTTCTTGACCACTAGGTGGCAGCAAAAGACCACTGATTGATGAATGTGGTGTAGGCTGTGTTGCTTTTGTGGTCTGTACAGGCTGAGAGGCGCTACTGTGTAACTTAACATTGGCCAATCACCATGAAATTTGATTGGCAGGTACATGTAGGCATCCCACAACAGCCTCTAAAATTTGATGTCAATTGGCCCCAATACTTTTAGTGTGTGGCAATGAGATTGGGGTCAGGTGATGCAGTCCACTGAGCCTGAATATTTTGCTGATACATATCTGTTAGTAATCTTTTAGGTTTTTCTGCAATTGTACAAAGTTTGATCAAGCCAATTAATTAACTAGTCTCTCAGTTTTTATGATATTTTCTCAAAACTGGTCTAGAATGAATCTGTGGAGTCTGAAAGTAAATAATTTAAAATACTTACATTTTTATACACCACGGAATCAGTAAGTGCGTCATGGGTTTCCTAACACAAGGGGCTATACTTATATCAAGGATTTCCCAGTTGTGATCAAACTTGGAATACATGTCTAAAATCATGCATAGAGTAATAATCAGAGTATTACTGCGAATTTGGGTTTGAATAGGTTCCAGTGGGGCTCTACAGAGCTGATTTTAAGTCAATGTTTTTCTTTATCCCCTTTTTTGAACGCGTCCTTGTCACACGCCCGTCAAGGCCTGCACGGGCTATATGCCGGCGAACTCCACTTCCCAGAACCCCTTGGATTACCGCATGACCTCTCGCTCACAGCCGGCAGCCAGTCACAGAGCACCTTCGCCAGAGTATTGATTATTTCCACCTGGTGCTAGCTCTTTATAAGTTGTTCTGTTTAGCAACTCCTCGCGAAGTAACGTTTCTGGTTTTTCAGTACTTACCGAGCCTTATTATTTCTGTTTGCTGTTTTGTTTTTCGGATCCCTTGCTCTGTGTTTTGTCTACGTCTCTGGTTTTGCCCTACGTTTGTATTGTTTTGCTGTTCCTGACTTCCCGGCTGTTTTTGACTCCGCTCTTGTTTGTGCCCTTCGCTACTAAGACTTTTAAGCTTCTCCGCTAACGTCCTGATTTGCCCGACCCTGACAGTCCTTTTTGACCAATAGATGGAGCCAAATGCAAATGAATGACTTGGTGCCAAATACCATGAATGAAAGCTTCCTGAACCTTTCTCATTAAAAATAGCTAGTAATTCAATTTTGATTGATCGAAAAGGCATCTGAAATTAAATATTTAATAAAAAGGGCTGAATGTGTTTTGTAAGATGGTTCCAGCAAGTGATTCAGTAAGTGTGACCAGGCTGTACTGACTCTATTGCCTGCCTTTGTGTCTGAGGTCATGAGACTTATTTTCAAGCACTTCCTTTTTTGTTTTTTCTGACAAAATTGACTATAATTACATCAAGGACTGCCCAATTGTGATCAGACTAGGGATAAATCGCTTAAAAAATGCATAGACTGGTAATCAGAGCATAGTTGCAAATTTTGACTTAAATAGGCCTTAGTGGGCCTCTACAGAGTGGAGGATTTAGTACTAATATCTCTTAGTACTAATTTCTTTATCTTTCTTTTTTGACCACTAGATGGCACTAAACCCATACTGACAGATAACCAAACGCTTCCTGGGCTGTTTTCTTGTGGATCAGAAGTATTTCAATTTTCATTAGCTTGCTTTATCTGGAAACAGTCTATGGGGTCTGAAATTAAATATTTAATAAAATAAAGTAAATTTTATTGCGTAAGATGGCTCCAGCATGTGAATTACTAAGTGCAACCAGGCTGCACTGACTCAGCTGTCTGCCTTTGAACAATTAACAAACTAAACTTTCTGTTTTCATGATACTGTATCAAAAGTAATCATTCTAAAATTACTCTGTGGAGTCTAAAAGTAAATAATTATTTTTAAAAATTACATTATGACTGCAAACCATAAAACAATAAGTGTGACATTGATATTTCTAAGGGTCACATTTACATTAAGGATTGATCAAATTTGGGATAAATAGCTAAAGGAATGCATAGACTGGATGTTTGCACTTTTGGGCCTCACTTAGCCTTTGCAGAGCTATATTTGAGAGATGTGTTAAAACATTCAACCTTCAAAAAGCTTTTTTCAGTTTTAATGATCTTTATTCATCTAGAAACAATCTATAGACTCTAAAATGAAATATTTAATAAAAAACACTTTTGGCACTAATTTGCCAATGGTTTTGCACTTCAATTTAAAAGAACACAATTTACACCTGTCACCTTTTTGAGAAAATAATTCAGACATTCAACTTCATGTGCTTCACTGTTACTAGTGAACAGTATACAACTCATTTACATCATTTACAGATAATACACACTACACAAGCAACAAACGTAGGTATGCATGGTAGTAATGAACATGCATAGCGAGGAAATTGTGGCGTATAACATAATATTGTATGTGAATGAATCAGGAAAAAAAGATTAACACAACATCAAACATCAACAGACACATGTTGGGCCTAGAGATACTCAGTTGGTGAGAAAACAGGCACAGGTATCAGTAAAAATCGCCTTTATGCGATTCTTAAAGTTAGAAACAGAGATAAAAGAATCCAGTTTTAACGTTTTTTTGTAGTGAGTTCCAGTCATGTGCGGCAGCAGACTGAAATGAACAGGAGCCACGGGAGGTGCAGTAAAGAGCTGACTGAGCACGTCTTGGGAAATAGTACTCAAAAACCTGAAAGTATCCACAGCTGACACAGGGCTGTTTGATATTGTGAGGGGGGGCAGTGTTGAGGGGAATCTCCTAATTCCACAGTCAGCTCCACAGTCTTGAGTGTGTTCAGCTTTGGGTTGTTCTGACTGCACCAGGACACCTACTGTTCGACCTCCCTCCGATATGCAGATTTGTCTCCATCTTGGATGAGTCTGATAAGAGTAGTGTCATCTGCAAACTTCAGGAGTTTAACAGATAGATCTTTAGATGTGAAGTCATTGGTGTAAAAAGACAAAAGCAGTGGGGCGACTACACATACTTGCGGAGCGTCAGTTCTGACTGTCCCTATAGCAAAAATTACTTCCGACCACACTGGCCTGCTGCTCCTGCCTGTTAGGAAGCTGGTTTTCCACTGACTGATGACAAGGGAAACAGTAAGCTTGAAGAGTTAGGAGGAGAGGACTTTAGGGATGATGGTATTAAACGCCAAGCAGAAGTCCACAAACAGGTTCTTGAATATGTTCCAGGGCAGTAAAGTTGTTGTGAGATAAAGTACACTCCCATATTGACTGCATCATCAGTTGACCTGTTGGGTCCAGCAGGTCTCCTTTGATTGTTCTTTGGGTGGCCGGCACATATATTTCTTCACAAAAAGTTGTCAGTGTCAGTCAGTTCATCTACGTTGCCAGCAGCAGCTTTAAAACACTCCAATAGATTCAAAACATTCTTGCAGTTTTTGTTTTGCCATTGTGGTCCATCATAACCGCAGTCTTACTACTATAATAGTCAGGATGACATTTGTTGAGGAAATATTTCTCATTAGAGAAAATATGTAATTTTTTAAAAGTTGATACAACTTAATCAATAAAGCTATATCTAGACTCTGTCAAGACACCCAAAACTTTTTACTATGATAAAAGAGTTGCATATATAAATAAATAAACAAAATGTGAAATGCATAGAAAGGATAAATACACTGTATGGCAGAGGTTTGAAACAGACAAAAACACAGTTGTATTGAAACTAGATTTAAAGCAGTATAAAGTGACATGCACTTAAATAACATTTATAGAAACAAAAGTCAAAAATCTAATTTTAAACACAACAGAATATTGTATGTCATTATATATTTTAAAAGGCTATTTGTAGGACACATAGATTTAATCAGGTCACTTAAATAAGTTATTCAATAAATGCATGTAAATTATGAAGTAATTATTATTATTTGTTTCATTTTTCCTACAAATATGGATATATCCTACCCATAGCTTATTTAAAAAAATGAATGAATAATGAAACGCTTATAGAGCGTGTCCTGTACTGGTTCACAGCACCTTGCTTTATAAGCAGCAATTTGGAAAAGTTGGCAAAGTTGGATTGGAATTGCTGTAATTGTATTTGGGTCGGTTTAGTTGGGCTATGAACCAATTAACAGGGATCCTCAGTTCTAATCTAACCTAAAATGAACCATCCTGTCTTACTTTATTCCTGGACCCCCCTCCCCCCAGTTGGTGGATGACAACGTACAATTATTAAATAGAAATATGTATTTAAGTGGCAATTTGCTGAAGTCGATAAAAGAAATTTAGTACAACACATTTGTGGCAGCTGAAATATATTGGAATAACAGAAACACTGATGCACTCACAGACAATATCTTTGACATAAATGTGATCAATTAAGTTGCCATTTTCAGTCGTTGCTTCATTTACAATTTGAGTAAATCCATAATGCTGCATCATTTCACTCACTGAATGTGTTACAAAAAGGTTTTCATTGAAGTCTCCCATTATTATTTTCCCTTCTGAGAAATTATCCATGTGAATAATCAAATTTGTCAGCTTTTTGTAAAAAGCTTTCAGAGAGTAGGAGGGTTGGTCTATACAAAACTGCTACTATTGTATTTAGACAGGGTATACTGAATTGCACACACTCTATTGCAATTAGTGTGCTCTCTGTAATAGAGCCCAATGCCACCATGCTGTTGCTCCTTCAGTTCAGCAAAACGTGCTTCACTTGTGTCATATGCAAGACATCTTGGTTTGCTATGAAAAATAAATCCAGGAATCTGTACTTCTTTGGTGGGGCTGTGGGATTTAACTATGTTTCTGTTACACTAATAATATCAGCTTCCATGTACCTTCTGTCATGCTTTATATCTTTGAGGTGGCATGTTAGTCCTAGAACATTGTGCACTAGAATCCTGCATGATGATTGAGATGGGGTCAGTTCTATCACTGGTTCAATGAATGCAGGCATGCTTTGTACGAAAGTGTCAATATCTTCTTTCGCATATATAGCCCTTTCTTTGAAATCTTGTATTATGAGTCCTTCGAGAGGTTACACGACTTAAAGCCACATACGCTTGTCCTGCTGCAAATATCGTTTTAAGTGATACAACAGCTTTTTCCACAGTTACACCTTGTACTTTGTGGATATTGTAAGCCCAAGCTAATTTCAGATGAAACTGACGCCGTATACCACCACTCTTTGTCACTCTCTCTTCTTCAGGTTTTATTGGTTTTGTTTTTTCCAGTCCAGGTTTTAAGCAGGCATGCTTTACTCTTAATGCTTTCCCTGCTTTTTCATTGTCAAATGTAATATATATTTTGGATGGAAAATCCTGATAATGGTCAAAACATACTTCATTAACTGTCCCAAATGCACCTTTTACAAGTCCATCAGAAACATCAGTGTTTTTAAGCAGCATTGCACGTGCATTGACACCTATGTGCAGGGCATGTGTTAGACACGTGTTTTGAACTGTGGTATGATGTCCGTGTTTTCTTTCCAGCCGACCAGTTTTAACAACCCTTTCAAAATCCTGGGCATGAATGACAATAGTATCTGAGCACATTTTGTCTAACATACGTCTGTTGTGATCATCAGCTTCTTCATTGGTTGCATAAATGGACTGTCTTCTCCTTCACCTGTTTCACGCTGTTTCAGCACATTAATATCTTGTTCTGACATGACATTAGCTTTTCTGCGTTTCCTTAACCGATTCAGCAACTCTGCAAACTCTCTGTCTTTTTGTCTCATGATATCTGTGAGCTCTGCCACAGCAAAATGATTCTGCCATAGATTTACACCTGCAGGCTCAGCATACAGAGGTTTTCCCTTTACAGGAGAAAGCTGACAGAAATCTCCTACTGCATTTATAGAAACTTTTCCAAAAGCTGAATAATCTCCTGTTTGTTTGATCTGTCTCAGTCTGCCATGAATATAAGCAAGAAGTTTGTGATCAACCATTGAAATTTCATCAATTATTAAAATCTGTAGATTTTCCAGCTTAGCTCTGAGTGTATTTATTTTGTCATCTCCAAGTGGCTGATAAGGCAGCTGTACATCTGTTCCAATAGAGAGGCAGGTATGTATAGTTGCAGCATCAATGTTGTAGGCCCTAACACCTGTTGGAGCTGTTAATAACACATGTATCTCATCTGGATTGTCTGACAAGCGAGACAGGATCCGACATGCTTCATAAAATAATGCTTTAATCAGTACAGACTTTCCAACACCACCAGGACCAGATATGAACACTTTCAAGATTTTCGCCACATGCCTTTTGTAAACACCAGTGATGAATTTTATAAAAGTCATGAGGATTATCTTGCAGTGTACAGGTTGACTTAGGTAGCAGGTCTGGTATAACATCACTGATGTACACAATACAGGAATAGGCATCAACAACGTATTGTATATCCATATTGGCGTTCCAGCAACGAAAGAGGTCTCGATTGTACTGGTTTACCCACACATCACAGGGTTTTCTCTTTATACCAAGTGAAGCAAACAAAGCATCAACAGAGTCAAAGGTGCCCTCAGTATTCAGCAAAGCATCCCGTTCCTTTTTCATGATGGCCTCTGCTAAATCTCTTTCTATTTTAGGAGTCATCAAGTTTGCTGAATTCTCTTCATTTTCACTTCTCCCTTCAACATCATTTTTAGCACCATCAGTTTTACATCTTGTTAAAAATATTCTGTTGCTTGGAGGACATGGAAAGTTGAATCTACATACTGTACCCTTTTTTTTTGCATGTTTTTGAGTGCCTTTTGCTATGTTGTTGTACACTCGAGACAATTTCATGCATTTCTTAGTCATCCTCTGTTGGCATTTAACATGTCACAAAGCAATCTACAAATGCTACAACTTCATAATCATCATCTTTGTTAATCTGAGGAGCATCTTCCACCCAGAACAAGCAATGAGTGTGAGGTGACCCATGTTGCTGAAACTCTACTCTGTAGAAGAAATCCACTATTTTACCAATTGGTTGTGCTTCAGACATAATGACATCTTTTAGAAAGCAATGGTCAAACATTCTAGCAGCTGTCACTGGATTAGATTTTAACAAAGCACATCGTTCTGACCAGTCAATTTCCTCAGCTGGTTCATCTTTTCCCTCATTTCAAGATTGTTTGCAGGAGTTGAGGCCATTGCTTGGTTGAAGGGGCCTCTCATGACTGTGACCTGGGAAATTTCAGAAGGGGTCACACACAGATTATTAGAGCTTTTGTCACATGACTTTTTTTTGAGTGCCTTTTGCTATGTTGTTGTACACTCGAGACAATTTCATGCATTTCTTTGTCATCTTTTGTCACATGAGAAGTTTTGCTCAGGCATTGCTCGGGTGTTTCACAAAGGGTTTGCTCAATCGTTTCACAAAGCGTTTGCTGAATTGTTTTCAAAGCTTTCACAGAGGTTGGGATATCAATAATGGTACAATCTTCAGCCTTTATGTTTGGAGGCAGGCTGACCTCGTCAGTCAGTGCTTTTTTTTCATGAGGAAGCGAAACCTCGTCAGTCTGAGCCATGGCCAAATCAGGAGCACAGTTTGCCTCTGAACGGCTAGAAGCCTTTGTTCAGGGCATCTAAAAAAAAAAAAAAACAAGAAGCATTTAACTATGCAATTTATATACATATATAAGTTTTTGACCAACTGAAAATGTACATTAACTGTGTCGGTTCGGATACACTGACATTACAAATAAAAATATAATTAATTGTGATTTTACACCTGTCAGTGTGGTATGTCAGCTTTTCCAACCCTTATCTGGAACAGCTCTCTATTTGTTGTTATCATTAAATAACTTGGGCTAATCCACTCTTTATAAAATTAAGTCAGTTCTGCTGCTGATGGCATTTAAATCCATGGCATGGCTGTGCTGAGAAGATCCAAACACCTGTTCGGATCTTAAGTTACCTACTTGACATTAATGAAAACTAGTAATTCATGTTACACTTCAGTATACTTTACAATAGACTTTGACTTTAAACTAGCTAAAAAGGTCTATAACAAAACCATATCAGTAAAAAAAAGCTATAAAAGCAACTTTACTGGACACAAAAGTACCTTATAGCCACACAATTACTTACTTGTTCAATAGTGCTCATTTTCTAACAAGAGAACACTGTTGCCTGGCAACTGTTCAGGTACACTTTGACACTGCAGTGACACTGACTTCATTTTTACAGCTATCCTCCAAAAACACCATTAAGCAGTGCTATTACTGTTACAAAACATTGGCAGTAGAAAGCACACAGCATGTCTTGAGAACTTAAGACTTGGTCATATTTTGTTATAAGGTTGAAAGGTTGAAAGGTTATACGGTTTTGTTATTCAGGTTGAAAAGAAAGAGAATGAGCTTCCTGTTAAATGTAGTGAAGTAGTAGCAGCAACATACATTTCATACATACAAAATAAAAGTCTGATTACATTCCCTAATGTTCACATAATTTAATTAATTTAACGGATGTACTTTTTTTCACTAATGTGTATATATATATATTTTTTTTTACAAATTTTACACATTGTTATATTTTTTGTACTTTCAGTTGTTTTGTACTTTTTTACTTTATATCAAGTAAAATATAAAAACATAAAGTACATATATACATAATATCACTGATAGTACCTTACATATTTTCAAAATTGTTGTGAATATATATGGTTGTATGTATATCCATATGTAGATGGTAGATTTATTTATTGTTCATGTGTATAGTGTCCTGTGTAGCTGTACTTATGATAAAAAGCTTTATTTGTATTTGTTTGATTAAAGTTCTCTTTTATTCACAGTGAGTCATCATAAGCAAAAGGAAAGGTGTTAGTGCATGTGAATTATCAGATGTTCAAACTCAAACACAAACTGACTATTCCAGTTCCAAAACTGTGCAGGCATTTAACATTCCTTAATTCACAGTGTCACGTGTACCAGGAATGTGTCACCCACAGTGGTGACCGCAACCAGTAGTCTTGCTAGAATTGTTTGTACAAACATACAAGCGACTCTGGCAGAAATCACACCTACATTCAATCCACATGCATATGCCACAGGCCTGTGCAGTGTTCTTTAGCTTCCATGGCATATGGGAGCAAAAGACCAACCAGAGTGCCTCTGTTACCACCACCACCACCACACCAGACAGTGCCTCAGAGGGGAATGTCAGTGTCACTGCTGGACTAAGAATTGTCCACCAATACACCAATAGTGTCTAATATATTGCACTGCTGTATCTGATCTACACGTACCAGCAATATGCACCCCAACACTACCATGTCATTTGTCCAGTAATGCACCATTATTCATAAACTGATCTGTGTAAATTTTAGTAGTCATGTATTAAAAAATCATGTTGCAGAGTCAGTCACGGAGATGCTAATGTTTTAATAACAGTCAAAGAAACCCTCTTAATTCATGAGAAGTGCCTGCTAACAGGAAATCCAATTAGCAAAGTGATGGCATAGCATGGAAGTTTAGTGGTGGGATTTGAAAACTGTTTCAAATGTGCTTTAGTTTTGTGGTCACCAACTCTGCTCCTGGAGAGCCACCTTCCTGCAGACTGACTTACCCCACCTGTTTCATGTAAAATCAGACGTGAGGAGGGGTGTTTGAGGTAAAATCTCCTAGGGGAGAGTTGGCAACCACTACTTTAGTGAAACTTAGCATTGCCCCTCTACTTCTCACCTGGAAAGATGTTACCATGTGAAAGTATTTTCATACAAAAAACAAACAAAACCTACACACACTCCAACAACTGGCAGTTTGTGAGTAAGTGTAACTGATCCTAACTAGTGATTTTAAAACCCTACCATCAGTGCCCTAATAAACCCCAATACATGTCTTGTTGGTCTCAAGATCAAGAAGTTTTGCTGAAAGGGGGGTGTCAAAAAACCAACAGTGTTTTACCTTAATGACAAGGATCATCAAAATCAGTGAGCAATTTGATTTAATTAGGGGCTCAAGTCCAGAAATTACTTCAGATAACTGGAAACAAAACATTAGAAAATGCAAACCTTAAATTGTAGACAAAACCTCTTCCTTGTACCTCAATAAACTCAGTCCACAAACCAGACAGACTTCAAGGATTTTTATTAACACTTTGTGGATGAAAAAAATCAAACTAAAACTGCAAGTTCAGTATCAGAAAAAAGAACACCCACAGCAACAGAAATGATGTAGAAGTCAAACTGCTTTGGCTTAACAATAAACTTAGAATGCCATTAAACAAACCAAACAAGATTGTGGCATTTTCTATAACTTCTACAGTAGTTAACATTTCTGCATCCATCTCTACCGCAGTCCTTGCACCTAAGGAGTCATCCTTACTTATATTGGAGATTCTACAGCCCCCATCAAAAGAAATGTGAAACCTGTGTTCAAGAACATGTTCCTCCAGCTCTTCCATGTTGTCTGGCAAGGGCATTTTGTGGTCTTCAATGTAGGCTAACAGCGTAGTTTTCCGCAGTTAGGGTTTTACCCTCTGGGCCCCCACAATGAAAAGTGCCACTGAGCAGCTTAGAATAACCGCTTACCTTTTGCATCATGCGGCACTTGATGCATCTGTGGAATTGACGTTTGGGATCAAAGTCAGCCTGTGAGGTTTGGCACAAGCTGCACCGCATTGTTGCCCATATTTCGACTGCATCTATGAGCGTTGAGACTGGGGACCACTACATCCCCCTTGGCACCAGCACAGGAAAGGCTGCATTCTGGCAGGTCAAGGTCAGCAATCAACTCCAGTGTTGAGGTAACTGTCGTAGTAAGGAGAAGTTTACTGTCATAAGATCGGGTAGAAAGGTTTCTGATTAAATAGCTGACAGAAGTAACAGCAGCAGAACAATGCCTCTCCCATAGTTCAAGGGACATCTGTCCTGTGCCGTCCGAGATGGTGCAGGTCCGCATTTCTCGCTCAATCCCTCGGACACTGATGATTTGTGATGTTGGAATCATCACAAGGATATTCACCTCCACACTGTTAAAAGCAAACTGTAAAATGTACAGTAACTGGCTGGCAGCAATTAGCAAGTAAGTTGCTGTAGTGGATTTCACAGTATGCCTACTGTAAATTTAATCACAGTACCTATAAAATACTGTATTCTGAAGTACAGTAATAATCACAGTACCATAATTGCCATCACAGTAATACTGTGCTGTATTTTTTATCACAGTTTAAATTAAACTACTGTAATATGAATTACTGGATTAAGTGCATTATTGTATCACTTCATACAACTTCAACATTTTAAATGTAAACATACATATTTTAGTGTGTATTTAAAATTTTCTATCAGTTTCTATCATGTAAATTGTTTTATTTTGTAAACAATACTATTTTCCTGAACATACACATTCTTTTCTCTTTACCGTGAAAATGTAAACTGCATTGCCTGAAATTATTTTGTTCATCTTTCATGCATGTTTGGAGAGTTTCAAAATTACATTGTTTGAGGAGTCTTAGGTAGTATGACTCTACTACTACAGACAAACATAAAAGAAAGAAAGAATCGAACGAAGGGAAGGAGTTGTTAATGTGTTCTCTATTATACATATAATTTGCTTTCTGAGATTTGCTGACAGTAGCATGTATCCTAGTAACAAAGATTCAATGCAAAAACACACAAAACATCACATTGTAAAAACCTGTCGCATTAGATATTTTCAAGCAATTTTAACAAAACAGTAAGAGTAGTGGAAGCAATTTCCAGTTAAAAGTGGAAATGTACAAATGTACATATTACAGAATGTAATATGAGCTACAAATTGTAAAATTTCAAACAAAATGCCTAAGACTGACTTGTTCCTGAACTGGATTTGAGCTGTACTCTTCCATAACTGCACACTTCTTTCTGGGCTGGAGTCTTCTTCCCTGCAGTGAAAGAATAAAAAGGAATTAGGTACTGATGTTGAAATTTGCAGACAAGACTGAAGGCTCCATGACGATTTTTGTTGATTCCTTACTTCCCATTAGAAGTAACATGTTTCTACTACTGACAGCACTACATAAAGGGCAACAGCATAGTACAACAGTACATACACAAACACAAACACACACACACACAAAAAAAAGGAGCTTTATTAAGTCCGACTGCCCTGTACTCTAACAGTGAATAAGGGCTATGAATAAACTTGAACTTCAACTTTAGAGTAATGTTTTTGGTGGAAAATATACAACGTAAAAATAAATTAACAGTCTCACCTGGTATTAGTTGTTCTGCCAGTCATAGTCAATGAAGTCCGTAATAAATGATGCCACATGTGGACTGAGGGACTCATTTTTTTGTTGGACCATCTTGCCTGTCCTTTTGCTCACCTGGACCCTGCGCACTTACTCTGCTCTGGATTTACCCTGACATAAAATCTGTAAATATAAAAGACATCATTCATTACCCCAGCCAAGGAGAAAAAAAATTCAGAGTGATAGTTTGGATTCTTACCCATACAGTGGCATTTGCTGCTTTATTTTCAAGTATAATACATTAACCAAATTTGGTCCATTAATGCTTTCCCTATCATGAGAATAAGAGCTTCACAGGGACTGTACTGCTCCAAACTGAATGAAGTAAGTACAGATGATTTTCAGCTTTTTTTTATGTACTACAAGCGGTTGTAGTACTTTTAGTGTTTTTTTTCTCCCAGTGAAGCTCTAGTTCTCACATCAGGGAAGGAGTTAACGGACCAGACCAGACCAGCGGATATATTACACTTACATGGACAAGGAAATACCACTATAAGGGTAAGAAACTTAACTAATCTAACAGCTTTTATTACAGTATATCTACTCTACAACAACTTTCGGTACAGTTGTATTGAAGGTCAAGAAACCATATGTCAAAATATTTTAAATAAAGAATGGACTAAAAAGATTTCAGTCAGCACATTAATGGGTTTATGAAAAATTGGAACGGGAATTGCAAGTAATTTAGTATTCAAGTACTATTAGATGGAGAAGTAGTCTAGTCTTCATTTTAAAATGTTGAAGCAAAAAAGCAAAAAAACAAAAAAAAAAATAAATCGTTTTACTAGTTGAGTAGGTGGTTACATAACATGTATTTAAGTACTCTTTTCCAGCCCTAGTGAACAACAACAAATAACTGCTTACCTCTGGATAAATTCCAGTGATGTGGCTGCCTAATCGGTATATTCAGTGTTGAAGACGTAATATGACCCAAGAAGACAGCGAGGGCAGAGGTGAAGTCTGAATGGTCACTCAGTTGGAGGACAACTCTTCCCTTGATGGAGACCATCCATTTCTTTGCTCTCAGAATGGACTCTCCTGAAAAATTAAGTTGACACTGCAAGCATTTAATCTAATAGGGTGTAACATTTGACATAAAAAACAGACTCACATACAGACTACAGTTTGAAATCCCACATGAAAACCTTAAGTTTGCATAGTTTCTATGCCCTTTAACATGCTTGATATATCTAGGGATTGTGTCTGCAGAAAAAAAAACATCGCACTTGTAAAGCGTTTTAGCCATGCTAGTTTACTCCTGCAATAAGCTAAAATGATGTATGTTTTCTTTGCTGCAGCTCATTAGCTTGAATGAACAGAGCCAAACAGTGAAAAAAGAAGAAGTTGTGAGAGTTTTGGTAAAGCCAAAATCTTTATACACTGGGATTTATTATGCTTACACGAGTCGGGAATGAGATCTGTGTATGCTAGTTATACTAGCAAAAATCTATCCTGTTGCAGTCTGCTCTGCGATGAAGCTCAGAAAACACATGATACTATCAAAAATTGTGCTGTTCAAAAGTCGTACCTGTTGTAGCTTTCGTTTTGCCTCGTCCGCTTCAGTACTCGGTGCCTCGCGGTAGCTAGTAAGAGAAAAGCTTCTAAAAATGGAGCTAGCTAGCTAGCGCACCACCACTTACAGGTGGCACACACACGATTCCAATTGAGCTTTTATCCATCCAGTAATGTTACTCCTCCAACACACAAATGACGTTATCATATCATATTACTAGATAACAATTTCTATCATTGTGCAAATACTTCATTTAGGTAATATTATACACACTAGCTTGCTAGCTAAGGAAGGTGTACCTCTCTAACGCTAACGTTACTTCTCTCTCCCAGTGCACTCTTAAAGTCGGGGAAGCGAGCAGTTGGCCATCAGTATAACGCTAACTTACCTGTGTGACTCTTAGCAAGGTACAAGAAATACAGATGTCGAGTCTTCCTCTGTGTGTGTGATTGAAAACAAAAAGAAAACATCTGTTGGAAATGAGGAAATGTACTGCTGAAAATAAATCCCGCTCAAAATTACTGTTTTGTGATTCACAGGAAAATATGATTACTGTAAAATTCACCCGCCAGTGAATTTTAACCATGATGCTTTGCAGATCTGCAGCACAATACTGTATACAGGTTTTACAGCAAGCATTTGTTCATTACACAGTAGTGTACTGCTGTGGAAACTACAGAAATTTGTTACAGTGCACCAAATCCACCTGCAACAAAGAAAAATGCACATTAAGAAGAGCCTCCTCCAGAAGCTTCTCTTCTTGGAGCTTTGATGTGCATTCTCCCTTTTCTTCTCCTCCTTCTCTGCCTTCTCTCTCATTTTCTGTTCTTTCTCTATCTCCTTCTGGATCTTCTCCCATTCTTTATTCTCTTTCGTGGTTCCTTTCCTTTTCCACCACTTCTGCCTCTTTCCATGTTCCAGCACAGCCGTGACAGGAACTTCCGGGAGGATCGGGTCCTTCTCCATCACCGTTCTCTCCAAGAGCTTATACATATGAAGCTTCTTGCTCCGCAGCTCTTCCTCCTTGCGCCGCAGAACCGCCTTGGACTCGGCGATCGCTCGGAGAGGTCCTTCTCTGCCTCCCGGGCCATTCTTTCCATCTCCTTCTTTTCCTCCTTCCACCACACTCTCTCTGATTCCAGCACATCGTCTTTCCCCACAAGAAGATGTTCCAGCTGCTGGCTCTCATTTTGGAGCTTCCACAGACACTCCACCAGCTCCATGTTCTCCTCTGGAGTTCTTTCCTCCGCATTGTTCTTTTCTGCCTCCTCTAAGGCTTCGTTCAACTCCGCGTTCCTTTCATTGAGGTTGTCCACCTGCTTTCTAATACTGGCCACCTCTCGTTTAACCTGACGCATCCAGCTACGCCGGCCTCCAGGCTCGCGCTGGTGTTGTTGTTTCTCCTGCACTCCATCAACCACGGAGCATGCAGGTTCTCCATATATTCATGGAGCTTCGCAAGCGCCTTGGCTCCATAAAGTTTCCACCTCCTGGTTTTCGTCCATCCCCAGAGAAGACATCTCCTCCTTCAGATGTCCAATAACGTCACAGAGCTCCTGGAAGTCGTTGTTCTCCGGCAGTTCCATTATTTTAACTCCTCTATACAGAGAATCACAGAAGTCAACTGTACTACATAGAATTAACATTCCGTGAACCTCAAACACAGCAGGCCGATTCCAAGATCCTAAACTCTCAAGTAACAGTCTTGCTTCATTAATATTTATGCCCAGTGTTCAAAGTGAGCCAGTATTCACCAGGAAGCTTAATCCTTGGCATAGCACTGTAGAGGTTGGCCATTCTTTTATTCATAAATATAAGACAGACCATCGATACAAAAGACACCCTTAGCGAATCCGGTAGTATCTGATTTTTCTCTTATCAAGTTGGAACTGGCCCCCTCCCCTAAAAGGCCAGGAGGCTTGACCCTCAAACCCCTGGAGCAAAAGAGGAGGCCCTGTGTAGCTCTTTATGCAATCTTGCTTGAACAATTAATACATCTGCTGAAGATGGGGACAACTTCCCCCTGAACTGGTCATATGCCCTCAGTGGCCCTGGAGGCCCTGGTACACCACTTGCCCAACATCCTGTTTGCTAATGGCCCACGAGATAAGACCCAATTTACGACTTGGGAAACCACGATGGGGCCCGTTTTGGAGTGGCATAAAGTCATAAACCCCTCCAGAAACTCAACTGTCTCAACACAGACCTTCCTGCCTAAAGGGTTTCGCCACAGAGACGCCCGTGAAGTGCAACTTGCAAACATCAGCAGTATTTCGACACGGACTCCCCACTTGCAAACATCAGCAGTATTTCGACACGGACTCCGGCAGCCCCTAGAAACGCAGACTTTTAAGAGTTCCCTTCCATAATCAAACAATGTTAGAATTGTTCTGTAAATGTTGCTAAATGTTTGTTAAAGTGTCAGCTTACAATTCAATCCCAGTCAGGATCCATTTTAGAACTGTCACTTGAATGTGTTCTTATCCTATCTCTCTCTTTATATGTTAGGATTCCTAAACTGTGAGCTAGTCTTTAATCCACATCCACAAACTTTCCTTATGCTTTTACCCTCTTGTATGTCGTTTAGAATATCAAATGTGTAGTTGTAGGTATTGGACCTGTGTTGACCGAGTCATGATTTAAAACACAATCATCAGGAAATCATGGATTTTAATTTACTTTATCCTCTGTTTGCTTTACTAAATGCTTTGCTTTATTCCAATGTAACCTCTTAGGATTGTTAAAGGTTGAAACCCTAATACAAAGTGGGTATACATAATCTCAGGTGATACAGAATGTATAAGGCTTTAGGTTGTTTTATTTTATTCTTTCTATATTTTGGTTAATCACAATATGCATTCTTTCTACACATGAAATGCTTATTTTATTAATAATACAGCCATGCTTTGAAACTCTCAAGTGTATGTGAACATGTGACCCACTCCTGGAAGAATGAGCAGGCTAATGCATATTCATGAGGAAGTGACCACGGACCCCTCCTAGTTCCGCCTCCAAAGGCCTGTACTTAAACTCAGGTCACACACAGAGAATTCAGGGGCAGTTTTCAGTTCGGTAAGAAAGAGCAAGCTCAGCTCAGTTCTTCAGTTCGGCTCTCCAGCCCTTTCGGGCTCTCCCAACGCTCTCCCTCCGCTTCTTGGGGAAGCTGGAGACCATGTACTTTCCTGCAACGCTCCGGCGTTCCAAGATGACGACCAGCGGAAGATGGGTGCTCTAGAAGTAGACTCACCCAGAGTCCCTTCGAAAGAGCCCGCCAAAGAAATCAAGATGTAGCCAGCGCGAGGTCCGCTTATCTGAATACAAACTCACGGACCAGATAAGCCAGCATCAACTGCCAGACGCCAGAACACGTGACCAGAGACGGGTCCAATCCAAAGCGAAGAAAGGCTGCACGGCGGCCCTCTCTACGGGAAGACAGCCAGCGGTCCAGCAGGTGCCATCACTGCCAGCCCAACCGCATGGGTCGACGGACCACATCCCCCGACCAGGCCAGACTGCACTCAGGCCCTCGCTTCCTGAAATTCAGTAAACTCATGTAGTCTCTCAATGAATGTAACGTATCCGGACTCTCTATTACGCATATCTCAACCCCACTCACCTTTTAATGTGTTATTTTACTTTGTTATTAAATGTGCTGTAAATAAACTGCTTTTATAAAACTAGTCTGGATAAATGACTCAATATTGTGACAAGCGTGCAGATCACTAGATGTCTCGGAAATGAACTCTCACCCTGAGATTGGATCAGATGGCGATTATGGTTTGTGCTTAAATTAAGCTAAACTTTGCCCTCTAATATCCTAATTATTAATTAATTAATTAATTAATTAATTAGTTGGTTAATTAATTATCACATATATCTCCCTTTATAACACTACAGCGCTTACATACCGGCACTTCTCACAAGCTGAAGCAGTTGTATCTGATTCATTCTGCCCTTCACAAAGTACGTCTTCAGGTACACATATTCACTGAACACAAAACCAGAAGAACTAATGGATGAGGCCCAGATCTGACCAACACACCATAAAATGAGTACTGCTAAAAGATGTGGCCCAACTCTGGCCCAATTGCTGTAAAGTCAGTAGTGGTAAGAGATGTAGCTGAGATCTGGCCCATGTACTATACAGGGAGTAAGACTATTGGTTAAAGT
>CM067488.1:28036529-28046917 GCA_034552555.1 Semaprochilodus insignis
ACCAGTGCACCATACTGTACTGAAAAGCCCTGCCATCCTTCTTTAATCACAAAAGCCAAGACAATCTGCAATTTATTTATGATACCTTACTAAATCACTATGATAATTTAATAACAAATGAATTACTAAAAATATATACATTTATATTGTTTTATGTATAAAAGCTTTCATTTATATGCTATTTTCATTTATCTATTTATCACTAACCACTTGTTGTTTTCAGAGAATTTTGATATGTGAAACCCAACCATGTCTTAGAAATGCATTACTAACATGTATTAAACATTATTAAATATTTATAAGGTTTTGCTCAGTGAATTTAATATACCCAATTAAAGTGGAAACCAGTCATGTCTTATTAATGCAGTTGTTACTTGTTGACTTAACATTAGTTAACCATTATCATTGTAGTACCTTGTTATGCATGTTGACAACTAATGGTTTTATTACATGTTTACTTAACATTAGTCAATTATTGTTTATTTATTACTTCATGTTCAACATCTAATGTAAAGTGAAACTGAATCATGAATGTAAGCAGTAATGAATGCAGTATTAATATCTTATGAATACTATTTTACTTTATACATGATCAAATATAACATATACACTGAACTCCACTGAGTGTGTTTTTGCTTCAGGTAAATATATGCATGTTATTCACATTACTGAATGTATTTAAGAAACGTTTTTAAATTATTATATAATTATAATTAAGTGTTACTGTGCCGTTCATAAACCTACCATGAAGGTATGGACTTTGACACAGGTGGACGAAATACACAAACCGTTGACATGATTTAAATGGAGATACCCAAGGTAAATTTTATCTCCAGTAAAAATAGAATTCCCACCTTTTAGACCTCAGCAGTACTACAGTATTTACCTTCAAATGTACTTAAGTATGGACAGTAAAAGTACCATGATTTGTTATGGCTCTAATGTCCTATTATAATTTCTAGAACAGGCCTTATTTTAGGTAAAAAGAAAATAGTGTCACTCTTTTAATAGAATGTGATTAATCAGTCTGACATTTAATGTATTAAAATTATCTTAAGAAAATGCAGTCACTCCTTTTAGCCAATCATTAACATCTGCTTTGGAGCCATTTTCCACACATGGAACGAGACATTCCCTGCACTGTACCACCTCTTCAAAATCTATAGATCCCGTCACTCACACCTCGCAGGTATTTATAGCCCCATCATCCTCATGCAGCCACCTGCAGGAGCCTGAAGGTACTACCACCTTAAACACACAAGGTGACTCATTTTTTGGAGTTTATGTTCTGTGGTAGTTTTAGTTTGCTCTTTATTGTTTGTGTGCTGCTGTAATACGCAACTTTCCTTCTGGGAATAATATAGTAAAGTGATCTATCTATCTGAAGACAAACCATCACGCTTCTGGGTTTCCCCTCTACCTCCATCTCCCAGAACTCACCACCCGATGATGTCAGCGTCACATGTCTGCAACCCTCCAATCACATTGCGCTTTCCTGTTCCTCTTCCCCCAAGTTCTGTTTGCTTAGATATTATATATCTGTGGTCTCAGTCACATTGCCAAGTATTTCCACTCCTGTAGTATACCGAGCGTTTTCTCCATGGTTCTTCCTGTTTGCTATTCTGGTTTTGACTCTCTTTGTACTTTGGGTTTCTCTTTTGGATTCTCCCTTTGATTTGTTTGCTGGTTGTATTTGATCGTTTGGTTGTTGACTCCTGCCTGTCTTCCTGGACTCTGCCTTGTGCTTTTGTCTCATCTTTCCATTGAATTTGTTCCTTAAGGTACTGTGGAGCATCCAAGTGGTTTTGGGTGAACTTGAGGCTCGTGTTATATTTTTTGGACAGCACTGGTCTCCATCATGGTGTCCATCTGTGAACATTACTGTTCAGTGTTTTTCTAATAGTGGACACATAAAGGTTTCTGCAGTTTGTATAGGCTGTATGTCTTTTGCTGTTTACCTTGGAAACTTTCCTACCTTTTTCAGGATTCCTTGTTGTAGTGATCTTAACAGGGGGTCCACTCCTAGGGTCAGTAGCAACAGTCCTGAACATTCTACATTTGTAGATAGTTTGTCTAGGTACATGCATGTTTTGGCTTTTCCAGCTCCATGCATCTCTAAAGCACATCTTCTGGAATCTTATGAAAGTTGTTCCTGGTCCAAACTAACAGGTATGTTATTAAGCAAGCTTTAGGTAAAACCAACAGATCCAATCTCATCTTTTCAATCTAATCTCTTGGAGAGTCATTAACACAGAGGTTCACTCACTGTTTTTAGCCTGCACTGTGGATGTTACTTAATGTGCTCAGTAAAAGACATGATAGGTACAACTGCTGTGTGTTATTAGTTTAGTTAGATTGTGATTGTCTATAATAGTGACTTGGATAACAAACCACATTTTAGGTTTGATAAACCAGACCTGAGATATATTTACAATTACAAAAAGCATGAGATGGACCAATTTGCTACCTGAATTGTCATAAGGTACACCATTCTCAAGAGGTCTCACCATGACCACCATGAGGTACTACATCATTACTGCTTGTGGCAGGATTTTAGAGTGAGATTTGTTTAGGTGTCATAGTTTTCTGAATCCTTTACTGAAGTGAAAATGACAATTTTGTGTTGTTTTTGACAGCTTAAATAAAAAAGGAGAATTTACACGTCTAGTCTGTAAGTGCAGTAAATAAAAGTTAAATGTATGAAATGTTTGTGCTAAAGAGTTAAAAAGGATTTAAACTGTTTTTCAGGAATGATGTTACTCTGTGTGATGCTGATGATTTTCACAGGATTTACGCCGACCACATCAGGTGTGTGCACTATATTACAAATAGCTGTGTGTGTGCGTGTGTGTGTGTGTGTGTGTGGGTGTGTGTGTAAAATACTGGTACAAAATGCATATGTATTAATATGGTCATCAGAGTGAATTAATGCACACACTGACTAATACCTAAGGCATCAAGACATAAAGTGTATGCATTAATAAAGAACAGAGACAGAAATAACCATTAATTAAGCCAATCTCTAGTTATTAGCATATTCTGTTAATACCAAAAGCAAACTATGACATATAGTTTTATTTTATTATGTTGTAGCGCAATGTTTTTGATACTGTGTTTATTTTATGTTTCTTTTCTTGTGATTAGCCGACTATAAGTCATATGAGTCCTTTTTGATAACGCTTTACAGGACTGTGATGTAGTTAATAGATGACTACTGAGGAACTAAGCAGAAACAAATGAAAAGTGCGACATTAACACTTAACACTTAATTAAACTACAATTACCTACCAGAGAGTACTAGGTAAGTACTCAGTAGGCAATAGTGAACTAATGACGAGGGCAGTTCACTATTAACTAAACAATAACTACTGAGTCTCATAGAGAATTACTCAGTACCCATGCTTTCTTAAAATAACTACTTAAATGAATTCAGTTCAACTTTATTATCATTATACCAATACAGGGTTGTACAGTATAATGAAACACTGTCAGGCTACTTCTCCAGTGCAGTGGTTAAAAAAGTACAGTGCAAAGACAATAAAACAAAAGACACATGCAAAATGTGCAAGAGGAGTTATTGTACGTCCGTATTTCGGAATACTAGTACTGAGGGTCAAACAGCAGTTTGCATATAAATGAAATAGTAACAGCTTAGTATAAACAGCTTATCGTAAATGTACATATAGGAAAGTACAGTATGTTGAGGTAGCCAGGTGTGCAGGTAAGTATGTGGTTGTAAACAGTAGATGAATAAATAAACTGTACAGGGCAGGTAGTGAGGATAGCAGCTCAATGTCAGATGAACAGCTGAAACAGCATACAGTATAGATGTACACTATATGTATATATAGATATACAGTAGATACACAGCTCAGATGTTCAAGTATACAGGTCTAGTTAAAGTGCAGTGCATACAGTCCTGTGGGCTAGTGGAGTTCAGTGTGTATGGGCTGGGGTGATCAGGGCTAGATCAGTACAGTCTATAGTGTTGTAGTCGTGTTCTGGTAGTCCTGTGGGCTAGTGGAGTCCAGTGTGTATGGGCTCGGGTGATCAGGGCCAGATCAGTACAGTCTATACTGTTGTAGTCATGTTCTAGTAGGTGCTGCCAGTGTGGCCAGTTTGATGGCTCTTGGGTAAAAGCGGTTCCTGAATCCGGTGGTTCTGGCTTGGATGTTCCAGTACCTCTTTCCGGATGGCAGAGGTTGGAACAGGAGGTATCTAGGGTGTGTGGGATCTGAGGATATGTTGATGGCTTTCCTCAGACATCTCATTCGTAGATGTCCTGTATGGGTGGGAGGGTAGTTGCGATGATGTGCTGTGCAGTCTTTACCACCCTCTGAAGGGCCTTGCGTTCAGCAGCAGTGGCACTGCCATACCACACAGTAATGCAGCTTGTCAGGATGCTCTCCACGGTGGATCTATAGAAGTAGCAGAGGAGCTGTTGTGGCAGGTTGACTCTCCTCAGTATTCGGAGGATGTGGAGGCGTTGGAGGGCCTGACAGTGTGCGATGTGTTCATTGATCAAGTAAGATCCTCAGCTAAGTATAAACCGAGAAACTTGAAGCTGCTCACTCTTTCCACCAAAGTGACCCCACTGTTCATTTGTTTCCCTTCCTCCTGAAGTCACCAATCAGCTTTTTGGTTTTGCTGATATTGAGGGAGAGGTTGTTGGCGGCACACCACTCTGTGAGGAGCTTGACCTCCTCTCTGTATGGGCCCTCATCATCGTTTCTGATTGTTGTTGTGTCAATGGCAAACTTCATGATGATGTTGGAACTGTGTGTTGCGATACAGTCGTATTGATCAATTCAACATCATTCACTCAATAGCTGAGTCTTACAAGGTCCCTGGTAAACTACTAACTGAACTACTAACTCATGTGCCACTGTTGTTTTTTTTCCAGACACTAGATGCTCAGGGTCAGCTCATAGATATATATGGCTGTGTGTTTTATTAGGTAACTAAGCTAATTACCAAAGACATTAAATACAATTAAATTGAATATTAAGTTTTTCTCAAAAAACACATGTGCATACATAGAAAGCATATAATAAACAAAATCTAAATGTGTGTGTGTGTGTGTGTGTGTGTGTATTTGTATGTGTGTTAATGTGTATTTATATGTGTATGTGTATATATACATATATGTATATGTATGTGTGTGTGTGTGTGTAGTAGTAGTAGTAGTAGTATTCCTTTCCCATTACTGATGTCAATTCTCTTTAAAGCACTTTCAGCTGCCAACAGTATGAAAGGTCCTCTATAAATAAACATTATTATTATTAAATGGCATATGATTTATTTAGAGCCATATTTTATTCTTAAGCACATCTGAGACTTTATTAACACCTAAGGGCTCATACACAATTTCCTTGTTTACTGGGGTATAAATATGAGGTACGGTCTTTTTATCGCTGTCTTCATAAATCATATTTGTTTTTCATTGTAGAGAACTTTAAGGTAGTTGGTCCAGCTGCTGCTCTTGTTGCTGAGGATGAACAGGAAGAGCTGGTTCTGCCCTGTTCTCTACATCCCAATATCAGTGCTGTGGCTATGACGGTGGAATGGATAAGAACAGATCTGACTGAAAAAAATAAATTAGTGCATCTCTATGAAGATTATGAGGACAGAAACTATGATCAAATGGAGTCATACAAAGGAAGAACAACTCTGTTTAAAGATGAGCTACTGAAAGGAAACACCTCACTGAAACTCTCAGCAATCCGACCTTCTGATGAGGGAGCCTACCAGTGTTTTGTTCAGTTTGGACCTGTGTACGATGACGCATTTATTTATGTTGAAGTTAAAGGTAAGAGCCACAATAGGTTCAAACATAACCAATTTTATTACTATTTTAGCTGTATATTAATATTTTTAATGACACATAAAAATCCATTTTTTTATAAAAATCATACAAGTAAAACATTTTGTATATTTCAAAATTGTGTGAAATACTGTGCTTGATGTTGAACACTGTCACACTGACATAAAAGTCATGGGATTACAGTATGTAAATTAAAGTGGAGTTACCTCAGGGGAACTTATACAGGTGTGGAAGTTCCCAAATGGGTCACCTGAGGTAACAGCACTTCATTATCAATTTACATACTGTTATTGTCACACAAGACCAGGGGTTGGATCCAAAAGCAGGTTTAATGACTAAACCGATCGAGGCAAACAAATCAGACCAGGGCAATCCAATAAACCGAGAACCAAACAGCAGAAACAGAGTCAAAAGCCAGGTACAGAAATACACAGAAAATGCTACGAATTGAAGGCCAAACAAGACGTCGCACCTGAGCACAGATGAGGAGTCCTTAAATACTGTGATAATGACCAAAACAGGAAACAGGTGAACGACCTAAAACTGAGGTGAGAGCGACCTCCTGTGACGGGGAGGTGAATCATCAGGGTCATTGGTAACAGCTATCCCATGACTTTTGTTTTGACAGTGTAATTGCCTAAGTACATTTAAAGTACGGATATATATGATGTTATTATCTATTTTTCAATTTCAGAAAAAGCTTTTCATGCTTGGAAGATTGCCATCATCTGCATTTCAGTTTTTATAATTGGATTAATTGCATCTTTGGCTTACATCTTGAAAGGTAAATTGTATTCATTTTAAATTTTTATATGGGGTCAACATGTGTTTGGGCAGTAACAGTAAAGTGTAATTTCATGGCATTTGAAGTAGGAATATGGTACACCATTAAATGATTCTTTTAGTTAGAGGTTCTTATGAATGTTATTTGTAATAATTTACAACATAGAAATACTCTACCACATAGGCTGCATTACCTCTGAGGTTCTGAACATTTTCAGCAGCTTTATAGAGGACAAAACAATGGTTTGTCACGCCTCCGGGCTCTCCCGGCTCCCTCGCTCTTCCGGACTCAACCTCCCATGGGGCTTCGCTCAATGACGTCACACGCACGTGTCCCCAGCCGTCCAATCACATCCGTTCCACGTCACCTGAGTTTTAGGCTCTTCCTTTATAAGCCCCTCCTTACTGCTACCTTATCGCGAGGTTTTGCCCTAACGTCTGTTTAGCAATTCTGAGCGTTCTACTTTCTGTCTGACTCCTGGTTCTGACCCATTTCGTTCTTTGACTTATTCTCTTTGGATCTCTCCCTTGGCTTCTTATCGCTGTTTCTCTCCTGGCTCTGACCCATCTTTCTGTCTACCGTTTTCTGCTTCTAGCTCGCCCCTCTCTGGATTTGTTTACATTCGCTGCCTGCCATTTCCGGTTTCGACCCCTGCCTGTCTCTGACTTTGTTCTCGCCTCTCCCTGTATGTTGTCTTGTGTTTTGCTGTCTGTGTCGGCCGTCCGATTGTTAAATAAAACCAACTTGCTGTTTAGCTCTGCTCACGTCGGTCCGAGTTCTTTGTTTCTGACATGGTTCTAGATGTTCTATCACATATGACATTTTCCAGTAATATCGCAAATCTGGGGGCTTTTTTTAAACACCCCAAATAACAGTCAATGAGCCAGTGCATTCAGTCAATAAGTGCAGTCCTTGGAACTTAAACCTGCTAATATGCTTTTCTCTGATTTTACATAAATTCTCAGAAAAGAAGCTGTCACCTGCACAATGCTCAGTCATTGCCCACATGCGCCTACATTCAGAGAATGTGCGGAATGAATGGAACCTAAAGAAATACAACACATCAGAGGAGGGTTACAAGAGACTCATGCCAGCTATCATAAACTGCAGAAAGGCTCGGTAAGCAATTCAATTCTATTCAATTTTATTTTATTGTCATTATACAAATACAAGGTTCAGTATACCAAAACACTATCTGGCTGCTTTGCCAGTGCAGTGATAAAAAAAAATAGATAAATAATCAATAGTGCAAAGGTAGAGATACAATACAATATGTGCATAAGCAGTAAATACACAGATGTGCAAGACCAGCATCTGTACATCAGAACTGAGGTGCAAACATCAGTTAGCATATACAGTAGAGCAAAATACAGATTGGCATTAGGTGTACATATTGGAAAGTACAGTATGTTGAGGTAGCCAAGTGGGCAATTAAACACCTCAGATGTTCACAAGTAGAGGTCTAGTTAAAGGTCTAGTTCAAGTACTAAGGTTTAGTTAAAGTGCATGTACATACAGTCATTGAGCTAGTGGAACCCAGGTGTAGTTGCTATATCAGTAACAGTCTATAGTGTTGTAGTTATGTTCTGGTAGGTGCTGCCGGTGTGACCAGTTTGATGGTTCTGGGTGAAACTGTTCTTGAACCTGGTGGTTCTGGCTCGGATGCTCTGGTACCTCTGTCCATATGGCAGAGGTTGGAACAGGGGATGCGTGGACTTTGTGGTCATTTACTGGTCAAATGCCACAGTATCATTATAGAATCATCATGTGTCATCATTTGTATCTGATGATGATGTTTTCTAAAACAATGGTTCACAAAGTGGTCCTCAGGGAATGCCAGATAGTCCAGATCTCACTGCACAGTCTATTAACACTCTGCAGTCAGTTTTACTGAACTTATAAACAGGAAGTGTGGAGAGTGTCAGCTGGAATAAATCAGTATTCGGCGAGTTAGAACGTGAATGATTGGTTGACCTGGGACATGTGAGTCTGACGTCATCGGGTAGTGCACTCTGGGAAATGGAGTCTGGGAGATCGGCGGTGTCAGGGAGACCCGAGGGCATGACAAATCTCCTGAATGCCTTTTGTTGATTACTAAGCCAAAAACTTGTGTTAGTTTCTTGCAGGGTGAGTTTCTCTGAAAACATGCAATCAGTCAATGAATGTGAATCATATCTCTGTGGAGGTTATATCCATGCAAAGGGAATTATATATTACATTACAAGGAGCCATGGTGACATGTTTCAAATGTCAGTGCAGTGACATGGTTAATATCAGGATTTATATGGAATTGTACTGTTCAGGTAATTCCAAATACACACAATATATTGTGTATGGTTTTGTATTTTTATTTTATTCTCCTTTTGCAGACTTGTTGGGTGTGATCTCACTGCACAGTCTATTGACACTTTGCTGTCAGCGTTACAGACAGAAAACTCTTCCCTAAAAGACTTGGATCTCAGTTATAATGGCCAACAGGATTTACTGAAGAGGCTCTTTACTGGACTGAAGAATTCACACTGTAGACTGGAGACACTCAGGTTCGTGTTTCTGAGGTTTTCATTCAATTAAAATTACTTTCTTGAGTGTGTTGTAATATGTGTTGCTTTTACTGTTCTTTTTCAGACTTGTTGGGTGTAATCTCACTGCACAGTCTATTGACACTCTGCAGTCAGTGTTACAGACAGAAAACTCTTCCCTGAAAAACTTGGATCTTAGTAATAATGGGCTGCAGGATTCATTGGAGAGCCTCTCTATAGGACTGAAGAATTCACACTGTAGACTGGAGACACTCAGGTTCGTGTTTCTGAGTAATTTTCATCCAGTTAAAATGACTTTCTTGAGTGTATTGTAATGTGTGTTGTATTTACTGTTCTTTTTCAGACTTGTTGGCTGTAATCTCACTACACAGTCTATTGACACTCTGCAGTCAGTTTTACAGACAGAAAACTCTTCCCTGAAAGACTTGGATCTCAGTTATAATGGGGTGCAGGATTCACTGGAGAGTCTCTCTGCAGGACTGAAGAATTCACACTGTAGACTGGAGACACTCAGGTTCGTCTTTATGAGGTTTTCATTCAATTAAAATTACTTTCTTAAGTGTATTATAATATGTGTTGCTTTTACTGTCCTTTTGCAGACTTGCTGGGTGTAATCTCACTGCACAGTCTATTCACCCTCTGCAGTCAGTCTTACAAACAGAACATTCTTCCCTGAAAGAACTGGACATTGGTAACAATGACCTGGATGATTCAAGAGTGGAACTGCTTTCTACTGGACTGAAGAGCAAACACTGCACATTGGAGATACTCAGGTCAGAAGTCCAAATATTATTGAAATTATGCTTTTCTCAACTCTATAGAAATATGACAGAATAAATTTGACATGTCAATATATTAATTTTATTATATGGTAATTTTACATATGGAAAATAACTTCTAAACCGAAACGAAAGTTCTGATATGACAATAATATTGTATATATATATACAGTCAAAAGTCTGGACACATTCTCATTCAGTGTTTTTATTATTTTCTGCATTGTAGATTAATATTAAAGACATGCCATTGTTATTGATGTCAAAACTATGAAGGAACACATGGAATTATGTAGTAAACAAAAAAGTGTTACATAAGAACATGTTTTTTACAGCATGTTTTATACTTTAGATTCTTCAAAGTAGTCACTTTTTGCTTTGATGGCAGCTTTGAACACTCTTTGCACATTCTCTCAATCAGCTTCATGATGTTGTCACCTGGACTGTTTTTTAGTTAACAGGTG